>JANJXV010001842.1:0-70171 GCA_024803745.1 Megascapheus bottae | reverse complement strand
CACACCTCCATTCTTGGACTTCACACACCTCCATTCCATGACTTCACACACCTCCATTCTATGACTTCACACACCTCCATTCTTTGAGTTCACATACCTCAATTTTGACTTCACACTCCTCCATTCTATGACTTCACACACCTTCATTCCTACTTCAGAAACATCCATTGTCTGACTGCACACACCTCCATTCTGAATTCACACAGCTCCATTCTATGACTTCACACACCTCAATTCTGTGACTTCACACACTTCCATTCTATGACTTCACACACCTTCATTCTTACTTCACAAACATCCATTCTATGACTTCACACACCTCCATTCTATGACTTCACACACCTCCAATTTGTGACTTCACACACCTCCATTCTATGTCTTCACACACCTCCATTGTGACTTCACACACCTCCATTCTATGAGTTCACACACCTCCATTCTAACTTCACACAACTCCATTCTATGACTTCACACTACGCCATTCTGACTTCACACTCCTCCATTCTATGATTTCACATACTTCGATTCTATGACTTCACACACCTCCATTCTATGACTTCACACACCTCGTTTCTGAGTTGACACACCTGCTTTCTCTGATTTCACACACCTCCAATCTGAGTTCACACACCTCCCGTCTATGACTTCACACACCTCCATTCTTTGACATCAAAAACCACCATTCTATGACTTCACACACCTCCATTTTGAATTCACACACCTCCATTCTACGAGTTCACACACTTCCATTCTGCCCTCACCCACCTCCATTCTATGACTTCACTCAGCTCCATTCTGACTTCACACACCTCCATTTGTGAATTCACATACCACCATTTTGACTTCACACACCTCCATTCTGTGACTTCACACACCTCCATTCTGTGACTTCACACACCTCCATTCTGTGACTTTACACACCTCCATTCTGTGACTTTACACACCTCCATTCTGTGACTTCACACACCTCCATTCTTGGACTTCACACACCTCCAATCCATGACTTCACACACCTCCATTCTATGAGTTCACACACCTCCATTCTTTGAGTTCACACACCTCCATTTTGACTTCACACACCTCCATTCTATGACCTCACACACCTTCATTCCTACTTCAGAAACATCCATTGTCTGACTGCACACACCTCCGTTCTGAATTCACACAGCTCCATTCTATGACTTCACACACCTCAATTCTGTGACTTCACACACTTCCATTCTATGACTTCACACACCTTCATTCTTACTTCACACACCTCCAATTTGTGACTTCACACACCTCCATTCTGTGTCTTCGCACACCTCCATTGTGACTTCACACACCTCCATTCTATGAGTTCACACACCTCCATTCTAACTTCACACAACTCCATTCTATGACTTCACACTACGCCATTCTGACTTCACACTCCTCCATTCTGTGAATTCACAAAACTCCATTCTATGATTTCACACACCTCCATACTATGACGTCACACACCTCAATCTATGACTTCACACACCTCCATTCTGAGTTCACACACCTCAATTCTGTGACTTCACACACCTCCATTCTGACTTCACACACCAATGTATGACTTCACACACCTCCATTCTGTGAATTTACACACTTCCATTGTGACGTCACACACCTCCATCCTATGAGTTCACACACCTCCATTCTATGATTTCACACACCTCCATTCTTACTTCACACACCTCCATTCTATGACTTCACAGACCTCGAATCTGTGACTTCACTCACCTCCATTCTATGACTTCACACTGCTCCATTCTATGACTTCCCACACCTCCTTTCTATGACTTCACCCACCTCTACTCTATGATTTCACACCTCGATTCTGACTTCAGATACCTCCATTCTGTAACTTCACACACCTGCATTCTATGACTTCAAACACCTCCATTCTCTGACATCACACACCTCCATTCTGAGCTCACACAACTCCATTCGGTGACTTCACACACCTCCATTCCCTGACTTCACACACCTCCATTCTGTGACTTCACACACCTCCATTCTGTGACTTCACACACCTCCATTCTGACTTCACACACCTCCATTCTATGACTTCACACACCTCCATTCTGTGACTTCAAATACCTCCATTCTATGACTTCACACACCTCCATTGTGACTTCACACACCTCCATTCTATGAGTCCACACACCTCCATTCTGACTTCACAAACCTCCATTCTATGACTTCACAGATTTTGAATATGTGACTTCACTCACCTCCACTCTATGACTTCACATTTCTCCATTCTGTGACTTCCCACACCTCCTTTCCATGACTTCACCCACCCCCATTCTATGACTTCACACCTCCATTCTGACTTCACACACCTCCATTCTGTGACTTCACACATCTCCATTCTATGAGTTCACACACCTCCATTTTGACTTCACACACCTCATTTCCATGACTTCACACACCTTCATTCTTACTTCAGACACATCCATTCTATGACTTCCCACACCTCCATTCTATGACTTCACACACCGCCATTCTGTGACTTCACACACCTCCATTGTTTGACTTCACACACCTCCATTCTTGGACTTCACACACCTCCATTCCATGACTTCACACACCTCCATTCTATGAGTTCACACACCTCCATTCTTTGAGGTCACACACCTCCACTCTGTGACTTCCCACACTTCCATTCTATGACTTCATACACCTTCATTCTTACTTCACAAACATCCATTCTATGACTTCACACACCTCCATTCTATGACTTCACACACCTCCAAATTGTGACTTCACACACCTCCATTCTATGTCTTCACACACCTCCATTGTGACTTCTCACACCTCCATTCTATGAGTTCACACACCTCCATTCTCACTTCACACAACTCCATTCTATGACTTCACACTCCGCCATTCTGAATTCACACTCCTCCATTCTGTGAATTCACAAAACTCCATTCTATGATTTCACACACCTCCATACTATGATGTCACACACCTCTATCCATAACTTTACACACCTCCATTCTGAGTTCACACACCTCAATTCTGTGACTTCACACACCTCCATTCTATGACTTCACACACCAATGTATGACTTCACATACCTCCATTGTGTGAATTCACATACTTCCATTGTGACGTCACACACCTCCATTCTATGAGTTCACACACCTCCATTCTATGACTTCACACACCTCCATTCTTACATCACACACCTCCATTCTATGACTTCACACACCTCCATTCTATGACGTCACACACCTTCATTCTTACTTCAGAAACATCCATTCTATGAACTCACACACCTCCATTCTATGACTTCACACACCTCCATTGTGACTTCACACACCTCCATTCTATGAGTTCACACACCTCCATTCTGACTTCACAAACCTCCATTCTATGACTTCACAGACTTTGAATATGTGACTTCACTCACCTCCACTCTATGACTTCTCACTTCTCCATTCTATGACTTCCCACACCTCCTTTCAGTGACTTCACCCACCCCCATTCTATGACTTTACACCTCCATTCTGAATTCACACACCTCCATTCTGTGACTTCACACACATCCATTCTATGAATTCACACACCTCCATTTTGACTTCACACACCTCCATTCCATGACTTCACACACCTTCATTTTTACTTCAGAAACATCCATTTATGACTTCACACACCTCCATTCTATGACTTCATACACCTCCATTCTATGACTTCACACACCTCCATTCTGTGACTTCACACTCCTCCACTCTATGTCTTCACACACCACCATTGTGACTTCACACACGTCCATTCTATGAGTTCACACACCTCCATTCTGACTTCACACACCTCCATTCTATGACTTCACACTCCTCCATTCTGACTTCACACAGCTCCATTCTGTGAATTCACAAAATTCCATTCTATGATTTCACACACCTCCATACTGTGACTTCACACACCTCCATCTATGACTTCAAACACCTCCATTCTGAGTTCACACAGCTCCATTCTGTGACTTCACACACCTCCATTCTGACTTCACACACCTCCAATATATGACTTTACACACCTCCATTCTGTGACTTCACACACTTCCATTGTGACGACACACACCTCCATTCTATGAGTTCACAAACCTCCATTCTAGGACTTCACACTCCTCAATTCTGACACCACACAGCTCCATTCTATGTCTTCACAGACCTCGAATCTGTGACTTCACTCACCTCCATTCTATGACTTCACACTCCTCTATTCTATGACTTCCCACAACTCCTTTCTATGACTTCACCCACCTCTATTCTATGACTTCACACCTCCATTCTACTTCACACACCTCCATTCTGTGACTTCACACACCTCCATTCTATGACTTCACACACCTCCATTCTATGACTTCACACACCTTCATTCTTACTTCAGAAACATCCATTCTATGAACACACACACCTCCATTCTTTGACTTCACAAACCTCCATTCTGTGACTTCCCACACCACCATTCAGAGTTCACACATCTCCATTCTGTGACTTCACACACCTCCCTTCTGACTTCACACACCTCCCTTCTGTGACTTCAAACACCTCCATTGTGAGTTCACCCACTTCCATTTTGTGACTTCACACACCTCCATTCTGTTACTTCACACACCTCCATTCTGTGACTTCACACACCTCCATTCTGTGACTTCACACACCTCCATTCTGTGACTTCACACACCTCCATTCTGTGACTTCACACACCTCCATTGTTTGACTTCACACACCTCCATTCTTGGACTTCACACACCTCCATTCCATGACTTCACACACCTCCATTCTATGACTTCACACACCTCCATTCTTTGAGTTCACATACCTCAATTTTGACTTCACACTCCTCCATTCTATGACTTCACACACCTTCATTCCTACTTCAGAAACATCCATTGTCTGACTGCACACACCTCCATTCTGAATTCACACAGCTCCATTCTATGACTTCACACACCTCAATTCTGTGACTTCACACACTTCCATTCTATGACTTCACACACCTTCATTCTTACTTCACAAACATCCATTCTATGACTTCACACACCTCCATTCTATGACTTCACACACCTCCAATTTGTGACTTCACACACCTCCATTCTATGTCTTCACACACCTCCATTGTGACTTCACACACCTCCATTCTATGAGTTCACACACCTCCATTCTAACTTCACACAACTCCATTCTATGACTTCACACTCCGCCATTCTGACTTCACACTCCTCCATTCTGTGAATTCACAAAACTCCATTCTATGATTTCACACACCTCCATACTATGACGTCACACACCTCCATCTATGACTTCACACACCTCCATTCTGAGTTCACACACCTCAATTCTGTGACTTCACACACCTCCATTCTGACTTCACACACCAATGTATGACTTCACACATCTCCATTCTGTGAATTCACACACTTCCATTGTGACGTCACACACCTCCATTCTATGAGTTCACACACCTCCATTCTATGACTTCACACACCTCCATTCTTACTTCACACACCTCCATTCTATGACTTCACAGACCTCGAATCTGTGACTTCACTCAACTCCATTCTATGACTTCACACTGCTCCATTCTATGACTTCCCACACCTACTTTCTATGACTTCACCCACCTCTATTCTATGATATCACACCTCGATTCTGACTTCACATACCTCCATTCTGTGACTTCACACACCTGCCTTCTATGACTTCAAACACCTCCATTCTCTGACATCACACAACTCCATTCTGAGCTCACACAACTCCATTCGGTGACTTCACACACCTCCATTCCCTGACTTCACACACCTCCATTCTGTGACTTCACACACCTCCATTCTGTGACTTCACACACCTCCATTCTGACTTCACACACCTCCATTCTATGACTTCACACACCTCCATTCTGTGACTTCAAATACCTCCATTCTATGACTTCACACACCTCCATTGTGACTTCACACACCTCCATTCTATGAGTCCACACACCTCCATTCTGACTTCACAAACCTCCATTCTATGACTTCACAGATTTTGAATATGTGACTTCACTCACCTCCACTCTATGACTTCACATTTGTCCATTCTGTGACTTCCCACACCTCCTTTCCATGACTTCACCCACCCCCAGTCTATGACTTCACACCTCCATTCTGACTTCACACACCTCCATTCTGTGACTTCACACATCTCCATTCTATGAGTTCACACACCTCCATTTTGACTTCACACACCTCATTTCCATGACTTCACACACCTTCATTCTTACTTCAGACACATCCATTCTATGACTTCACACACCTCCATTCTATTACTTCACACACCGCCATTCTGTGACTTCACACACCTCCATTGTTTGACTTCACACACCTCCATTCTTGGACTTCACACACCTCCATTCCATGACTTCACACACCTCCATTCTATGAGTTCACACACCTCCATTCTTTGAGGTCACACACCTCTACTCTGTGACTTCACACACTTCAATTCTATGACTTCATACACCTTCATTCTTACTTCACAAACATCCATTCTATGACTTCACACACCTCCATTCTATGACTTCACACACCTCCAAATTGTGACTTCACACACCTCCATTCTATGTCTTCACACACCTCCATTGTGACTTCTCACACCTCCATTCTATGAGTTCACACACCTCCATTCTCACTTCACACAACTCCATTCTATGACTTCACACTCCGCCATTCTGAATTCACACTCCTCCATTCTGTGAATTCACAAAACTCCATTCTATGATTTCACACACCTCCATACTATGATGTCACACACCTCTATCCATAACTTTACACACCTCCATTCTGAGTTCACACACCTCAATTCTGTGACTTCACACACCTCCATTCTATGACTTCACACACCAATGTATGACTTCACATACCTCCATTGTGTGAATTCACATACTTCCATTGTGACGTCACACACCTCCATTCTATGAGTTCACACACCTCCATTCTATGACTTCACACACCTCCATTCTTACATCACACACCTCCATTCTATGACTTCACACACCTCCATTCTATGACGTCACACACCTTCATTCTTACTTCAGAAACATCCATTCTATGAACTCACACACCTCCATTCTATGACTTCACACACCTCCATTGTGACTTCACACACCTCCATTCTATGAGTTCACACACCTCCATTCTGACTTCACAAACCTCCATTCTATGACTTCACAGACTTTGAATATGTGACTTCACTCACCTCCACTCTATGACTTCTCACTTCTCCATTCTATGACTTCCCACACCTCCTTTCAGTGACTTCACCCACCCCCATTCTATGACTTTACACCTCCATTCTGAATTCACACACCTCCATTCTGTGACTTCACACACATCCATTCTATGAATTCACACACCTCCATTTTGACTTCACACACCTCCATTCCATGACTTCACACACCTTCATTTTTACTTCAGAAACATCCATTTATGACTTCACACACCTCCATTCTATGACTTCATACACCTCCATTCTATGACTTCACACACCTCCATTCTGTGACTTCACACTCCTCCATTCTATGTCTTCACACACCACCATTGTGACTTCACACACGTCCATTCTATGAGTTCACACACCTCCATTCTGACTTCACACACCTCCATTCTATGACTTCACACTCCTCCATTCTGACTTCACACAGCTCCATTCTGTGAATTCACAAAATTCCATTCTATGATTTCACACACCTCCATACTGTGACTTCACACACCTCCATCTATGACTTCAAACACCTCCATTCTGAGTTCACACAGCTCCATTCTGTGACTTCACACACCTCCATTCTGACTTCACACACCTCCAATATATGACTTTACACACCTCCATTCTGTGACTTCACACACTTCCATTGTGACGACACACACCTCCATTCTATGAGTTCACAAACCTCCATTCTAGGACTTCACACTCCTCAATTCTTACACCACACAGCTCCATTCTATGTCTTCACAGACCTCGAATCTGTGACTTCACTCACCTCCATTCTATGACTTCACACTCCTCTATTCTATGACTTCCCACAACTCCTTTCTATGACTTCACCCACCTCTATTCTATGACTTCACACCTCCATTCTACTTCACACACCTCCATTCTGTGACTTCACACACCTCCATTCTATGACTTCACACACCTCCATTCTATGACTTCACACACCTTCATTCTTACTTCAGAAACATCCATTCTATGAACACACACACCTCCATTCTTTGACTTCACAAACCTCCATTCTGTGACTTCCCACACCACCATTCAGAGTTCACACATCTCCATTCTGTGACTTCACACACCTCCCTTCTGACTTCACACACCTCCCTTCTGTGACTTCAAACACCTCCATTGTGAGTTCACCCACTTCCATTTTGTGACTTCACACACCTCCATTCTGTTACTTCACACACCTCCATTCTGTGACTTCACACACCTCCATTCTGTGACTTCACACACCTCCATTCTGTGACTTCACACACCTCCATTCTGTGACTTCACACACCTCCATTGTTTGACTTCACACACCTCCATTCTTGGACTTCACACACCTCCATTCCATGACTTCACACACCTCCATTCTATGACTTCACACACCTCCATTCTTTGAGTTCACATACCTCAATTTTGACTTCACACTCCTCCATTCTATGACTTCACACACCTTCATTCCTACTTCAGAAACATCCATTGTCTGACTGCACACACCTCCATTCTGAATTCACACAGCTCCATTCTATGACTTCACACACCTCAATTCTGTGACTTCACACACTTCCATTCTATGACTTCACACACCTTCATTCTTACTTCACAAACATCCATTCTATGACTTCACACACCTCCATTCTATGACTTCACACACCTCCAATTTGTGACTTCACACACCTCCATTCTATGTCTTCACACACCTCCATTGTGACTTCACACACCTCCATTCTATGAGTTCACACACCTCCATTCTAACTTCACACAACTCCATTCTATGACTTCACACTACGCCATTCTGACTTCACACTCCTCCATTCTATGATTTCACATACTTCGATTCTATGACTTCACACACCTCCATTCTATGACTTCACACACCTCGTTTCTGAGTTGACACACCTGCTTTCTCTGATTTCACACACCTCCAATCTGAGTTCACACACCTCCCGTCTATGACTTCACACACCTCCATTCTTTGACATCAAAAACCACCATTCTATGACTTCACACACCTCCATTTTGAATTCACACACCTCCATTCTACGAGTTCACACACTTCCATTCTGCCCTCACCCACCTCCATTCTATGACTTCACTCAGCTCCATTCTGACTTCACACACCTCCATTTGTGAATTCACATACCACCATTTTGACTTCACACACCTCCATTCTGTGACTTCACACACCTCCATTCTGTGACTTCACACACCTCCATTCTGTGACTTTACACACCTCCATTCTGTGACTTTACACACCTCCATTCTGTGACTTCACACACCTCCATTCTTGGACTTCACACACCTCCAATCCATGACTTCACACACCTCCATTCTATGAGTTCACACACCTCCATTCTTTGAGTTCACACACCTCCATTTTGACTTCACACACCTCCATTCTATGACCTCACACACCTTCATTCCTACTTCAGAAACATCCATTGTCTGACTGCACACACCTCCGTTCTGAATTCACACAGCTCCATTCTATGACTTCACACACCTCAATTCTGTGACTTCACACACTTCCATTCTATGACTTCACACACCTTCATTCTTACTTCACACACCTCCAATTTGTGACTTCACACACCTCCATTCTGTGTCTTCGCACACCTCCATTGTGACTTCACACACCTCCATTCTATGAGTTCACACACCTCCATTCTAACTTCACACAACTCCATTCTATGACTTCACACTACGCCATTCTGACTTCACACTCCTCCATTCTGTGAATTCACAAAACTCCATTCTATGATTTCACACACCTCCATACTATGACGTCACACACCTCAATCTATGACTTCACACACCTCCATTCTGAGTTCACACACCTCAATTCTGTGACTTCACACACCTCCATTCTGACTTCACACACCAATGTATGACTTCACACACCTCCATTCTGTGAATTTACACACTTCCATTGTGACGTCACACACCTCCATCCTATGAGTTCACACACCTCCATTCTATGATTTCACACACCTCCATTCTTACTTCACACACCTCCATTCTATGACTTCACAGACCTCGAATCTGTGACTTCACTCACCTCCATTCTATGACTTCACACTGCTCCATTCTATGACTTCCCACACCTCCTTTCTATGACTTCACCCACCTCTACTCTATGATTTCACACCTCGATTCTGACTTCAGATACCTCCATTCTGTAACTTCACACACCTGCATTCTATGACTTCAAACACCTCCATTCTCTGACATCACACACCTCCATTCTGAGCTCACACAACTCCATTCGGTGACTTCACACACCTCCATTCCCTGACTTCACACACCTCCATTCTGTGACTTCACACACCTCCATTCTGTGACTTCACACACCTCCATTCTGACTTCACACACCTCCATTCTATGACTTCACACACCTCCATTCTGTGACTTCAAATACCTCCATTCTATGACTTCACACACCTCCATTGTGACTTCACACACCTCCATTCTATGAGTCCACACACCTCCATTCTGACTTCACAAACCTCCATTCTATGACTTCACAGATTTTGAATATGTGACTTCACTCACCTCCACTCTATGACTTCACATTTCTCCATTCTGTGACTTCCCACACCTCCTTTCCATGACTTCACCCACCCCCATTCTATGACTTCACACCTCCATTCTGACTTCACACACCTCCATTCTGTGACTTCACACATCTCCATTCTATGAGTTCACACACCTCCATTTTGACTTCACACACCTCATTTCCATGACTTCACACACCTTCATTCTTACTTCAGACACATCCATTCTATGACTTCCCACACCTCCATTCTATGACTTCACACACCGCCATTCTGTGACTTCACACACCTCCATTGTTTGACTTCACACACCTCCATTCTTGGACTTCACACACCTCCATTCCATGACTTCACACACCTCCATTCTATGAGTTCACACACCTCCATTCTTTGAGGTCACACACCTCCACTCTGTGACTTCCCACACTTCCATTCTATGACTTCATACACCTTCATTCTTACTTCACAAACATCCATTCTATGACTTCACACACCTCCATTCTATGACTTCACACACCTCCAAATTGTGACTTCACACACCTCCATTCTATGTCTTCACACACCTCCATTGTGACTTCTCACACCTCCATTCTATGAGTTCACACACCTCCATTCTCACTTCACACAACTCCATTCTATGACTTCACACTCCGCCATTCTGAATTCACACTCCTCCATTCTGTGAATTCACAAAACTCCATTCTATGATTTCACACACCTCCATACTATGATGTCACACACCTCTATCCATAACTTTACACACCTCCATTCTGAGTTCACACACCTCAATTCTGTGACTTCACACACCTCCATTCTATGACTTCACACACCAATGTATGACTTCACATACCTCCATTGTGTGAATTCACATACTTCCATTGTGACGTCACACACCTCCATTCTATGAGTTCACACACCTCCATTCTATGACTTCACACACCTCCATTCTTACATCACACACCTCCATTCTATGACTTCACACACCTCCATTCTATGACGTCACACACCTTCATTCTTACTTCAGAAACATCCATTCTATGAACTCACACACCTCCATTCTATGACTTCACACACCTCCATTGTGACTTCACACACCTCCATTCTATGAGTTCACACACCTCCATTCTGACTTCACAAACCTCCATTCTATGACTTCACAGACTTTGAATATGTGACTTCACTCACCTCCACTCTATGACTTCTCACTTCTCCATTCTATGACTTCCCACACCTCCTTTCAGTGACTTCACCCACCCCCATTCTATGACTTTACACCTCCATTCTGAATTCACACACCTCCATTCTGTGACTTCACACACATCCATTCTATGAATTCACACACCTCCATTTTGACTTCACACACCTCCATTCCATGACTTCACACACCTTCATTTTTACTTCAGAAACATCCATTTATGACTTCACACACCTCCATTCTATGACTTCATACACCTCCATTCTATGACTTCACACACCTCCATTCTGTGACTTCACACTCCTCCACTCTATGTCTTCACACACCACCATTGTGACTTCACACACGTCCATTCTATGAGTTCACACACCTCCATTCTGACTTCACACACCTCCATTCTATGACTTCACACTCCTCCATTCTGACTTCACACAGCTCCATTCTGTGAATTCACAAAATTCCATTCTATGATTTCACACACCTCCATACTGTGACTTCACACACCTCCATCTATGACTTCAAACACCTCCATTCTGAGTTCACACAGCTCCATTCTGTGACTTCACACACCTCCATTCTGACTTCACACACCTCCAATATATGACTTTACACACCTCCATTCTGTGACTTCACACACTTCCATTGTGACGACACACACCTCCATTCTATGAGTTCACAAACCTCCATTCTAGGACTTCACACTCCTCAATTCTGACACCACACAGCTCCATTCTATGTCTTCACAGACCTCGAATCTGTGACTTCACTCACCTCCATTCTATGACTTCACACTCCTCTATTCTATGACTTCCCACAACTCCTTTCTATGACTTCACCCACCTCTATTCTATGACTTCACACCTCCATTCTACTTCACACACCTCCATTCTGTGACTTCACACACCTCCATTCTATGACTTCACACACCTCCATTCTATGACTTCACACACCTTCATTCTTACTTCAGAAACATCCATTCTATGAACACACACACCTCCATTCTTTGACTTCACAAACCTCCATTCTGTGACTTCCCACACCACCATTCAGAGTTCACACATCTCCATTCTGTGACTTCACACACCTCCCTTCTGACTTCACACACCTCCCTTCTGTGACTTCAAACACCTCCATTGTGAGTTCACCCACTTCCATTTTGTGACTTCACACACCTCCATTCTGTTACTTCACACACCTCCATTCTGTGACTTCACACACCTCCATTCTGTGACTTCACACACCTCCATTCTGTGACTTCACACACCTCCATTCTGTGACTTCACACACCTCCATTGTTTGACTTCACACACCTCCATTCTTGGACTTCACACACCTCCATTCCATGACTTCACACACCTCCATTCTATGACTTCACACACCTCCATTCTTTGAGTTCACATACCTCAATTTTGACTTCACACTCCTCCATTCTATGACTTCACACACCTTCATTCCTACTTCAGAAACATCCATTGTCTGACTGCACACACCTCCATTCTGAATTCACACAGCTCCATTCTATGACTTCACACACCTCAATTCTGTGACTTCACACACTTCCATTCTATGACTTCACACACCTTCATTCTTACTTCACAAACATCCATTCTATGACTTCACACACCTCCATTCTATGACTTCACACACCTCCAATTTGTGACTTCACACACCTCCATTCTATGTCTTCACACACCTCCATTGTGACTTCACACACCTCCATTCTATGAGTTCACACACCTCCATTCTAACTTCACACAACTCCATTCTATGACTTCACACTCCGCCATTCTGACTTCACACTCCTCCATTCTGTGAATTCACAAAACTCCATTCTATGATTTCACACACCTCCATACTATGACGTCACACACCTCCATCTATGACTTCACACACCTCCATTCTGAGTTCACACACCTCAATTCTGTGACTTCACACACCTCCATTCTGACTTCACACACCAATGTATGACTTCACACATCTCCATTCTGTGAATTCACACACTTCCATTGTGACGTCACACACCTCCATTCTATGAGTTCACACACCTCCATTCTATGACTTCACACACCTCCATTCTTACTTCACACACCTCCATTCTATGACTTCACAGACCTCGAATCTGTGACTTCACTCAACTCCATTCTATGACTTCACACTGCTCCATTCTATGACTTCCCACACCTACTTTCTATGACTTCACCCACCTCTATTCTATGATATCACACCTCGATTCTGACTTCACATACCTCCATTCTGTGACTTCACACACCTGCCTTCTATGACTTCAAACACCTCCATTCTCTGACATCACACAACTCCATTCTGAGCTCACACAACTCCATTCGGTGACTTCACACACCTCCATTCCCTGACTTCACACACCTCCATTCTGTGACTTCACACACCTCCATTCTGTGACTTCACACACCTCCATTCTGACTTCACACACCTCCATTCTATGACTTCACACACCTCCATTCTGTGACTTCAAATACCTCCATTCTATGACTTCACACACCTCCATTGTGACTTCACACACCTCCATTCTATGAGTCCACACACCTCCATTCTGACTTCACAAACCTCCATTCTATGACTTCACAGATTTTGAATATGTGACTTCACTCACCTCCACTCTATGACTTCACATTTGTCCATTCTGTGACTTCCCACACCTCCTTTCCATGACTTCACCCACCCCCAGTCTATGACTTCACACCTCCATTCTGACTTCACACACCTCCATTCTGTGACTTCACACATCTCCATTCTATGAGTTCACACACCTCCATTTTGACTTCACACACCTCATTTCCATGACTTCACACACCTTCATTCTTACTTCAGACACATCCATTCTATGACTTCACACACCTCCATTCTATTACTTCACACACCGCCATTCTGTGACTTCACACACCTCCATTGTTTGACTTCACACACCTCCATTCTTGGACTTCACACACCTCCATTCCATGACTTCACACACCTCCATTCTATGAGTTCACACACCTCCATTCTTTGAGGTCACACACCTCTACTCTGTGACTTCACACACTTCAATTCTATGACTTCATACACCTTCATTCTTACTTCACAAACATCCATTCTATGACTTCACACACCTCCATTCTATGACTTCACACACCTCCAAATTGTGACTTCACACACCTCCATTCTATGTCTTCACACACCTCCATTGTGACTTCTCACACCTCCATTCTATGAGTTCACACACCTCCATTCTCACTTCACACAACTCCATTCTATGACTTCACACTCCGCCATTCTGAATTCACACTCCTCCATTCTGTGAATTCACAAAACTCCATTCTATGATTTCACACACCTCCATACTATGATGTCACACACCTCTATCCATAACTTTACACACCTCCATTCTGAGTTCACACACCTCAATTCTGTGACTTCACACACCTCCATTCTATGACTTCACACACCAATGTATGACTTCACATACCTCCATTGTGTGAATTCACATACTTCCATTGTGACGTCACACACCTCCATTCTATGAGTTCACACACCTCCATTCTATGACTTCACACACCTCCATTCTTACATCACACACCTCCATTCTATGACTTCACACACCTCCATTCTATGACGTCACACACCTTCATTCTTACTTCAGAAACATCCATTCTATGAACTCACACACCTACATTCTATGACTTCACAAACCTACATTCTGTGACTTCCAACACCTCCATTCAGAGTTCACACATCTCCATTCTGTGACTTCACACACCTCCCTTCTGACTTCACACACCTCCCTTCTGTGACTTCAAACACCTCCATTGTGAGTTCACCCACTTCCATTCTGTGACTTCACACACCTCCATTCTGTTACTTCACACACCTCCATTCTGTGACTTCACACACCTCCATTCTATGAATTCACACACCTCCATTCTGTGACTTCACACACCTCCATTTTGACTTCACACACCTCCATTCTGTGACTTCACACACATCCATTCTTTGACTTCACACACCACAATTTTGACTTCACACAAGTCCATTCATTGACTTCACACACCTCCATTCTCTGACTTCACACACCTCCATTTTGACTTCACACACTTCCATTCTGTGACTTCACACACCTCAATTCTATGACTTCACCCACCTCCCTCGTATAAATTCACACACCTCCATTCTGTGACTTCACACACCTCCATTGTGAGTTCACCCACTTCCATTCTGTGACTTCACACACCTCCATTCTGTGACTTCACACACCTCCATTATGTGACTTCACACACCTCCATTCTATGACTTCACACACCTCACTTCTATGAATTCACACCCCTCCATTCTGTGACTTCACACACCTCCATTGTATGACTTCACACACCTCCATTCTGTGACTTCACACACCTCCATTCTCAGTTCACACACCTCCTTTCTGTGACTTTACACACCACCATTCTGTGACTTCACACACCTCCATTCTATAACTTCACACACCTCCATTCTGTCACTTCACCACCTCCATTCTATGACTTCACACACCTCCATTCTATGACTTCACACACCTGCATTGTGACTTTACCCACCTCAATTCTATGAGTTCACACACCTGCATTGTGACTTCACACACCTCCATTCTATGACTTCACACATCTGCATTCTGACTTCACACACCTACATTCTATGATTTCACATACTTCGATTCTATGACTTCACACACCTCAATTCTATGACTTCACACACCTCGTTTCTGAGTTGACACACCTGCTTTCTGTGATTTCACACACCTCCAATCTGAGTTCACACACCTCCCGTCTATGACTTCACACACCTCCATTCTTTGACATCAAAAACCACCATTCTATGACTTCACACACCTCCATTTTGAATTCACACACCTCCATTCTATGAGTTCACACACTTCCATTCTGCCCTCACCCACCTCCATTCTATGACTTCACTCAGCTCCATTCTGACTTCACACACCTCCATTCTGTGACTTCACACACCTCCGTTCTGTGACTTCACACACCTCCATTGGTTGACTTCACACACCTCCATTCTTGGACTTCACACACCTCCATTCCATGACTTCACACACCTCCATTCTATGAGTTCACACACCTCCATTCTTTGAGTTCACACACCTCCATTTTGACTTCACACACCTCCATTCTATGACTTCACACACCTTCATTCCTACTTCAGAAACATCCATTGTCTGACTGCACACCCCTCCATTCTGAATTCACACAGCTCCATTCTATGACTTCACACGCCTCCATTCTGTGACTTCACACACTTCCATTCTATGACTTCACACACCTTCATTCTTACTTCACAAAAATCCATTCTATGACTTCACACACCTCCATTCTATGACTTCACACACCTCCAATTTGTGACTTCACACACCTCCATTCTATGTCTTCACACACCTCCATTGTGACTTCACACACCTCCATTCTATGAGTTCACACACCTCCATTCTAACTTCACACAACTCCATTCTATGACTTCACACTCCGCCATTCTGACTTCACACTCCTCCATTCTGTGAATTCACAAAACTCCATTCTATGATTTCACACACCTCCATACTATGACGTCACACACCTCCATCTATGACTTCACACACCTCCATTCTGAGTTCACACACCTCAATTCTGTGACTTGACACACCTCCATTCTGACTTCACACACCAATGTATGACTTCACACACCTCCATTCTGTGAATTCACACACTTCCATTGTGATGTCACACACCTCCATTCTATGAGTTCACACACCTCCATTCTATGACTTCACACACCTCCATTCTTACTTCACACACCTCCATTCTATGACTTCACAGACCTCGAATCTGTGACTTCACTCACCTCCATTCTATGACTTCACACTGCTCCATTCTATGACTTCCCACACCTCCTTTCTATGACTTCACCCACCTCTATTCTATGATTTCACACCTCGATTCTGACTTCAGATACCTCCATTCTGTGACTTCACACACCTCCATTCTATGACTTCAAACACCTCCATTCTCTGACATCACACACCTCCATTCTGAGCTCACACAACTCCATTCGGTGACTTCACACACCTCCATTCCCTGACTTCACACACCTCCATTCTGTGACTTCACACACCTCCATTCTATAACTTCACACACCTCCATTCTCTGACTTCAAATACCTCCATTCTATGACTTCACACACCTCCATTGTGACTTCACACACCTCCATTTATGAGTTCACACACCTCCATTCTGACTTCACAAACCTCCATTCTATGACTTCACAGACTTTGAATATGTGACTTCACTCACCTCCACTCTATGACTTCACATTTCTCCATTCTATGACTTCCCACACCTCCTTTCCATGACTTCACCCACCCCCATTCTATGACTTCACACCTCCATTCTGACTTCACACACCTCCATTCTGTGACTTCACACATCTCCATTCTATGAGTTCACACACCTCCATTTTGACTTCACACACCTCCATTCCATGACTACACACACCTTCATTCTTACTTCAGACACATCCATTCTATGACTTCACACACCTCCATTCTATGACTTCACACACCTCCATTCTCTGACTTCACACACCTCCATTCTGTGACTTCACACACCTCCATTCTTTGTCTTCACACACCTCCATTGTGACTTCACACACGTCCATTCTATGTGTTCACACACCTCCATTCTGACTTCACACACCTCCATTCTATGACTTCACACTCCTCCATTCTGACTTCACACAGCTCCATTCTGTGAATTCACAAAATTCCATTCTATGACTTCACACACCTCCATTCTGTGACTTCACACACCTCCATTGTATGACTTCACACACCTCCACTCTGTGACTTCACACACCTCCATTGTGAGTTCACACACCTCCATTCTGCGACTTCACACACCTCCATTCTGTGACTTCACACACCTCGATGCTCTGACTTCAGACACCTCCATTCTACGATTTCACACACCTCCATTCTGTGACTTCACAGAACTCCATTCTATGACTTCACACAATTCCATTCTATGACTTCACACACCTCGATTCTGTGACTTCACACACCTCCTTTCTATGATTTCACACATCTCCATTCTGTGACTTCTCACACCTCAATTCCATGACTTCACACATCCATTTTGACTTCACACACCTCCAATCTATGACTTCAAACACCTCAGTTCTGTGACTTCACACAGCTCCATTCGATGACTTCCTATCCCTCCATTCTTTGACTTCACACACCTCCATTCTATGACTTCACACACCTTCATTGTATGACTTCATCCACCTCCATTCTGTGACTTCACACACCTCCATTCTGTGACTTCACACACCTCCATTCTATGAGATTACACACCTCCATTCTATGACTTTACGTATCTCCATTCGGTGACTTCACACCTCCATTCTGTGACTTCACACCCCTCCATTCTATGACTTCACACACCTCTATTCTGTGACTTCACATACCTACATTCTGTGACTTCACACAGTTAAATTCTATTACTACACACACCCCATTCTATGACTTCACACACCTGCATTGTGACTTCACACACCTGCATTATATGAGTTCACACACCTGCATTCTGACTTCACACACCTCCATTTTGATTTCGCACACCTCTATTCTGACTTCACACACCTCCATTCTATGACTTCACAAACCTCCATTCTGTGACTTCACACACCTCCTTTCTGAGTTCACACACATCCATTCTGTGACTTCACACACTTCCATTCTATGACTTCACACACCTCCATTCTGTGATATCACACACCTCCATTGTGAGTTCACTCACCTCCATTCTGTGACTTCACACACCTCCATTCTGTGATTCACACACCTCCATTCTGTGAATTCACACACCTCAGTTCTGTGAGTTCACACAACTATATTCTATGTCTTCACACACATCCACTCTGTGACTTCACACACCTCCATTCTATGACTTCACTCACCTCCATTCTATGATTTCACACACCTACATTGTGACTTCACACACCTCCATTCAATGAGTTCACACACCTGCAATGTGACTTCACACACCTCCATTCTGTGACTTCACACACCTCCATTCTGACTTCACACACCTCCATTCTGACTTCACACACCTCAATTCTGTGAGTCCACACACCTCCATTCTATGAATTCACAGACCTCCGTTCTATGACTTCACACACCTCCATTCTGACTTCACACACTTCCATTTTTACTTCAAACACCTCATTTCTGTGACTTCACACACCTCCATTCTATGATTTCACACACCTCCGTTCTATGACTTCACACACCTCCATTCTATGACTTCACACACCTCCTTTCTGAGTTGACACACCTCCATTCTATGACATCACACACCTCCATTCTGACTTCACACACCACCATTCTGACTTCACACACCTCAATTCTGTGAGTTCACACACCTCCATTCTATGAATTCACAGACCTCCGTTCTATGACTTCACACACCTCCATTCTGACTTCACACACTTCCATTTTTACTTCAAACACCTCATTTCTGTGACTTCACACACCTCCATTCTATGATTTCACACACCTCCATTCTATGACTTCACTCACCTCCATTCTATGACATCACACACCTCCATTCTGAGACTTCACACACCTCCACTCTGTGACTTTACACATCTCCACTCTGTGACTACACACACCTCCATTCTGTGATTTCATACACCTCCATTCTATGACTTCACACACCTATATTCTTTGACTTCACACACCTCCATTCTATGAATTCACGCAACTCCATTGTCACTTCACACAACTCTATTCTGTGACTTCCCACACCTGACTACTGTGACTTCACACACCTCCATTCTTTGACTTCACACACCTCCATTCTATGACTTCACACACCTACATTGTGACTTCACACACCTCCATTCTATGAGTTCACACACCTGCATTGTGACTTCACACACGTCCATTCTATGACTTCACACACCTCCATTCTGACTTCACACACCTCCATTCTGACTTCACACACCTCAATTCTGTGACTCCACTCACCTCCATTCTGTGATTTCAAAAACCACAATTCTGACTTCACACACCTCCATTGTGACCTCAAACTCCTCCATTGTAAGAGTTCACACACGTCCAATCTGACTTCACACCCCTCCATTCTATGAATTCACACAGCTCCATTCTGACTTAACACACCTCCATTCTATGACTTCGCATACCTCTATTCTGACTTCATACACCTCCATTCTGTGACTTCACACATCTCGATTCTATGACTTCACACAGCTCCATTCTGTGACTTCACACACCTCAACTCTGTGACTTTACAACCCTCCATTCTGTGACTTCTCACATCTCCATTCTGTGATTTCACACACCTCCATTCTATGACTTCACACACCTCCATACTTTGACTTCACACACCTCCATTCTATGACTTCACACACCTCAATTGTGACTGCACACAACTCCATTCTGTGACTTCACACACCTCCAATTTGTGACTTCACACACCTCCATTCTATGTCTTCACATACCTCCATTGTGACTTCACACACCTCCATTCTATGAGTTCACACACTTCCAATCTAACGTCACACAACTCCATTCTATGACTTCACACTCTGCCATTCTGACTTCACACTCCTCCATTCTGTGAATTCACAAAACTCCATTCTATGATTTCACACACCTCCATACTATGACGTCACACACCTCCATCTATGACTTCACACACCTCCATTCTGAGTTCACACACCTCAATTCTGTGACTTCACACACCTCCATTCTGACTTCACACACCAATGTATGACTTCACACACCTCCATTCTGTGAATTCACACACTTCCATTGTGACGTCACACACCTCCATTCTATGAGTACACACACCTCCATTCTATGACTTCACACACCTCCATTCTTACTTCACACACCTCCATTCTATGACTTCACAGACCTCGAATCTGTGACTTCACTCACCTCCATTCTATGACTTCACACTGCTCCATTCTATGACTTCCCACACCTACTTTCTATGACTTCACCCACCTCTATTCTATGATATCACACCTCGATTCTGACTTCACATACCTCCATTCTGTGACTTCACACACCTGCATTCTATGACTTCAAACACCTCCATTCTCTGACATCACACAACTCCATTCTGATCTCACACAACTCCATTCGGTGACTTCACACACCTCCATTCCCTGACTTCACACACCTCCATTCTGTGACTTCACACACCTCCACTCTGTGACTTCACACACCTCCATTCTGACTTCACACACCTCCATTCTATGACTTCACACACCTCCATTCTCTGACTTCAAATACCTCCATTCTATGACTTCACACACCTCCATTGTGACTTCACACACCTCCATTCTATGAGTCCACACACCTCCATTCTGACTTCACAAACCTCCATTCTATGACTTCACAGATTTTGAATATGTGACTTCACTCACCTCCACTCTATGACTTCACATTTCTCCATTCTGTGACTTCCCACACCTCCTTTCCATGACTTCACCCACCCCCATTCTATGACTTCACACCTCCATTCTGACTTCACACACCTCCATTCTGTGACTTCACACATCTCCATTCTATGAGTTCACACACCTCCATTTTGACTTCACACACCTCATTTCCATGACTTCACACACCTTCATTCTTACTTCAGACACATCCATTCTATGACTTCACACACCTCCATTCTATGACTTCACACACCGCCATTCTGTGACTTCACACACCTCCATTGTTTGACTTCACACACCTCCATTCTTGGACTTCACACACCTCCATTCCATGACTTCACACACCTCCATTCTATGAGTTCACACACCTCCATTCTTTGAGGTCACACACCTCTACTCTGTGACTTCACACACTTCCATTCTATGACTTCATACACCTTCATTCTTACTTCACAATCATCCATTCTATGACTTCACACACCTCCAAATTGTGACTTCACACACCTCCATTCTATGTCTTCACACACCTCCATTGTGACTTCTCACACCTCCATTCTATGAGTTCACACACCTCCATTCTCACTTCACACAACTCCATTCTATGACTTCACACTCCGCCATTCTGAATTCACACTCCTCCATTCTGTGAATTCACAAAACTCCATTCTATGATTTCACATACCTCCATACTATGATGTCACACACCTCTATCCATAACTTTACACACCTCCATTCTGAGTTCACACACCTCAATTCTGTGACTTCACACACCTCCATTCTATGACTTCACACACCAATGTATGACTTCACATACCTCCATTGTGTGAATTCACATACTTCCATTGTGACGTCACACACCTCCATTCTATGAGTTCACACACCTCCATTCTATGACTTCACACACCTCTATTCTTACATCACACACCTCCATTCTATGACTTCACACACCTCCATTCTATGACGTCACACACCTTCATTCTTACTTCAGAAACATCCATTCTATGAACTCACACACCTCCATTCTATGACTTCACAAACCTCCATTCTGTGACTTCCAACACCTCCATTCAGAGTTCACACATCTCCATTCTGTGACTTCACACACCTCCCTTCTGACTTCACACACCTCCCTTCTGTGACTTCAAACACCTCCATTGTGAGTTCACCCACTTCCATTCTGTGACTTCACACACCTCCATTCTGTTACTTCACACACCTCCATTCTGTGACTTCACACACCTCCATTCTATGAATTCACACACCTCCATTCTGTGACTTCACACACCTCCATTTTGACTTCACACACCTCCATTCTGTGACTTCACACACATCCATTCTTTGACTTCACACACCACAATTTTGACTTCACACAAGTCCATTCATTGACTTCACACACCTCCATTCTCTGACTTCACACACCTCCATTTTGACTTCACACACTTCCATTCTGTGACTTCACACACCTCAATTCTATGACTTCACCCACCTCCCTTGTATAAATTCACACACCTCCATTCTGTGACTTCACACACCTCCATTGTGAGTTCACCCACTTCCATTCTGTGACTTCACACACCTCCATTCCGTGACTTCACACACCTCCATTATGTGACTTCACACACCTCCATTCTATGACTTCACACACCTCACTTCTATGAATTCACACCCCTCCATTCTGTGACTTCACACACCTCCATTGTATGACTTCACACACCTCCATTCTGTGACTTCACACACCTCCATTCTCAGTTCACACACCTCCTTTCTGTGACTTCACACACCACCTTTCTGTGACTTCACACACCTCCATTCTATAACTTCACACACCTCCATTCTGTCACTTCACCACCTCCATTCTATGACTTCACACACCTCCATTCTATGACTTCACACACCTGCATTGTGACTTCACCCACCTCAATTCTATGAGTTCACACACCTGCATTGTGACTTCACACACCTCCATTCTATGACTTCACACATCTGCATTCTGACTTCACACACCTACATTCTATGATTTCTCATACTTCGATTCTATGACTTCACACACCTCAATTCTATGACTTCACACACCTCGTTTCTGAGTTGACACACCTGCTTTCTGTGATTTCACACACCTCCAATCTGAGTTCACACACCTCCCTTCTATGACTTCACACACCTCCATTCTTTGACATCAAAAACCACCATTCTATGACTTCACACACCTCCATTTTGAATTCACACACCTCCATTCTATGAGTTCACACACTTCCATTCTGCCCTCACCCACCTCCATTCTATGACTTCACTCAGCTCCATTCTGACTTCACACACCTCCATTCTGTGACTTCACACACCTCCATTCTGTGACTTCACACACCTCCATTGGTTGACTTCACACACCTCCATTCTTGGACTTCACACACCTCCATTCCATGACTTCACACACCTCCATTCTATGAGTTCACACACCTCCATTCTTTGAGTTCACACACCTCCATTTTGACTTCACACACCTCCATTCTATGACTTCACACACCTTCATTCCTACTTCAGAAACATCCATTGTCTGACTGCACACCCCTCCATTCTGAATTCACACAGCTCCATTCTATGACTTCACACACCTCCATTCTGTGACTTCACACACTTCCATTCTATGACTTCACACACCTTCATTCTTACTTCACAAACATCCATTCTATGACTTCACACACCTCCATTCTATGACTTCACACACCTCCAATTTGTGACTTCACACACCTCCATTCTATGTCTTCACACACCTCCATTGTGACTTCACACACCTCCATTCTATGAGTTCACACACCTCCATTCTAACTTCACACAACTCCATTCTATGACTTCACACTCCGCCATTCTGACTTCACACTCCTCCATTCTGTGAATTCACAAAACTCCATTCTATGATTTCACACACCTCCATACTATGACGTCACACACCTCCATCTATGACTTCACACACCTCCATTCTGAGTTCACACACCTCAATTCTGTGACTTGACACACCTCCATTCTGACTTCACACACCAATGTATGACTTCACACACCTCCATTCTGTGAATTCACACACTTCCATTGTGATGTCACACACCTCCATTCTATGAGTTCACACACCTCCATTCTATGACTTCACACACCTCCATTCTTACTTCACACACCTCCATTCTATGACTTCGCAGACCTCGAATCTGTGACTTCACTCACCTCCATTCTATGACTTCACACTGCTCCATTCTATGACTTCCCACACCTCCTTTCTATGACTTCACCCACCTCTATTCTATGATTTCACACCTCGATTCTGACTTCAGATACCTCCATTCTGTGACTTCACACACCTCCATTCTATGACTTCAAACACCTCCATTCTCTGACATCACACACCTCCATTCTGAGCTCACACAACTCCATTCGGTGACTTCACACACCTCCATTCCCTGACTTCACACACCTCCATTCTGTGACTTCACACACCTCCATTCTGTGACTTCACACACCTCCATTCTGACTTCACACACCTCCATTCTATGACTTCACACACCTCCATTCTCTGACTTCAAATACCTCCATTCTATGACTTCACACACCTCCATTGTGACTTCACACACCTCCATTTATGAGTTCACACACCTCCATTCTGACTTCACAAACCTCCATTCTATGACTTCACAGACTTTGAATATGTGACTTCACTCACCTCCACTCTATGACTTCACATTTCTCCATTCTATGACTTCCCACACCTCCTTTCCATGACTTCACCCACCCCCATTCTATGACTTCACACCTCCATTCTGACTTCACACACCTCCATTCTGTGACTTCACACATCTCCATTCTATGAGTTCACACACCTCCATTTTGACTTCACACACCTCCATTCCATGACTACACACACCTTCATTCTTACTTCAGACACATCCATTCTATGACTTCACACACCTCCATTCTATGACTTCACACACTTCCATTCTCTGACTTCACACAAATCCATTCTGTGACTTCACACACCTCCATTGTTTGACTTCACACACCTCCATTCTTGGACTTCACACACCTCCATTCCATGACTTCACACACCTCCATTCTATGAGTTCACACACCTCCATTCTTTGAGGTCACACACCTCTACTCTGTGACTTCACACACTTCCATTCTATGACTTCATACACCTTCATTCTTACTTCACAAACATCCATTCTATGACTTCACACACCTCCATTCTATGACTTCACACACCTCCAAATTGTGACTTCACACACCTCCATTCTATGTCTTCACACACCTCCATTGTGACTTCTCACACCTCCATTCTATGAGTTCACACACCTCCATTCTCACTTCACACAACTCCATTCTATGACTTCACACTCCGCCATTCTGAATTCACACTCCTCCATTCTGTGAATTCACAAAACTCCATTCTATGATTTCACATACCTCCATACTATGATGTCACACACCTCTATCCATAACTTTACACACCTCCATTCTGAGTTCACACACCTCAATTCTGTGACTTCACACACCTCCATTCTATGACTTCACACACCAATGTATGACTTCACATACCTCCATTCTGTGAATTCACATACTTCCATTGTGACGTCACACACCTCCATTCTATGAGTTCACACACCTCCATTCTATGACTTCACACACCTCCATTCTTACATCACACACCTCCATTCTATGACTTCACACACCTCCATTCTATGACGTCACACACCTTCATTCTTACTTCAGAAACATCCATTCTATGAACTCACACACCTCCATTCTATGACTTCACAAACCTCCATTCTGTGACTTCACACACCTCCCTTCTGACTTCACACACCTCCCTTCTGTGACTTCAAACACCTCCATTGTGAGTTCACCCACTTCCATTCTGTGACTTCACACACCTCCATTCTGTTACTTCACACACCTCCATTCTGTGACTTCACACACCTGCATTCTATGAATTCACACACCTCCATTCTGTGACTTCACACACCTCCATTTTGACTTCACACACCTGCATTCTGTGACTTCACACACATCCATTCTTTGACTTCACACACCACAATTTTGACTTCACACAAGTCCATTCATTGACTTCACACACCTCCATTCTCTGACTTCACACACCTCCATTTTGACTTCACACACTTCCATTCTTTGACTTCACACACCTCAATTCTATGACTTCACCCACCTCCCTTGTATAAATTCACACACCTCCATTCTGTGACTTCACACACCTCCATTGTGAGTTCACCCACTTCCATTCTGTGACTTCACACACCTCCATTCTGTGACTTCACACACCTCCATTATGTGACTTCACACACCTCCATTCTATGACTTCACACACCTCACTTCTATGAATTCACACCCCTCCATTCTGTGACTTCACACACCTCCATTGTATGACTTCACACACCTCCATTCTGTGACTTCACACACCTCCATTCTCAGTTCACACACCTCCTTTCTGTGACTTCACACACCACCATTCTGTGACTTCACACACCTCCATTCTATAACTTCACACACCTCCATTCTGTCACTTCACCACCTCCATTCTATGACTTCACACACCTCCATTCTATGACTTCACACACCTGCATTGTGACTTCACCCACCTCAATTCTATGAGTTCACACACCTGCATTGTGACTTCACACACCTCCATTCTATGACTTCACACATCTGCATTCTGACTTCACACACCTACATTCTATGATTTCACATACTTCGATTCTATGACTTCACACACCTCAATTCTATGACTTCACACACCTCGTTTCTGAGTTGACACACCTGCTTTCTGTGATTTCACACACCTCCAATCTGAGTTCACACACCTCCCGTCTATGACTTCACACACCTCCATTCTTTGACATCAAAAACCACCATTCTATGACTTCACACACCTCCATTTTGAATTCACACACCTCCATTCTATGAGTTCACACACTTCCATTCTGCCCTCACCCACCTCCATTCTATGACTTCACTCAGCTCCATTCTGACTTCACACACCTGCATTCTGTGACTTCACACACCTCCGTTCTGTGACTTCACACACCTCCATTGGTTGACTTCACACACCTCCATTCTTGGACTTCACACACCTCCATTCCATGACTTCACACACCTCCATTCTATGAGTTCACACACCTCCATTCTTTGAGTTCACACACCTCCACTTTGACTTCACACACCTCCATTCTATGACTTCACACACCTTCATTCCTACTTCAGAAACATCCATTGTCTGACTGCACACCCCTCCATTCTGAATTCACACACCTCCATTCTATGACTTCACACACCTCCAATTTGTGACTTCACACACCTCCATTCTATGTCTTCACACACCTCCATTGTGACTTCACACACCTCCATTCTATGAGTTCACACACCTCCATTCTAACTTCACACAACTCCATTCTATGACTTCACACTCCGCCATTCTGACTTCACACTCCTCCATTCTGTGAATTCACAAAACTCCATTCTATGATTTCACACACCTCCATACTATGACGTCACACACCTCCATCTATGACTTCACACACCTCCATTCTGAGTTCACACACCTCAATTCTGTGACTTGACACACCTCCATTCTGACTTCACACACCAATGTATGACTTCACACACCTCCATTCTGTGAATTCACACACTTCCATTGTGATGTCACACACCTCCATTCTATGAGTTCACACACCTCCATTCTATGACTTCACACACCTCCATTCTTACTTCACACACCTCCATTCTATGACTTCACAGACCTCGAATCTGTGACTTCACTCACCTCCATTCTATGACTTCACACTGCTCCATTCTATGACTTCCCACACCTCCTTTCTATGACTTCACCCACCTCTATTCTATGATTTCACACCTCGATTCTGACTTCAGATACCTCCATTCTGTGACTTCACACACCTCCATTCTATGACTTCACACACCTCCATTCTGTGACTTCACACACCTCCATTCTGTGACTTCACACACCTCCATTCTGACTTCACACACCTCCATTCTATGACTTCACACACCTCCATTCTCTGACTTCAAATACCTCCATTCTATGACTTCACACACCTCCATTGTGACTTCACACACCTCCATTTATGAGTTCACACACCTCCATTCTGACTTCACAAACCTCCATTCTATGACTTCACAGACTTTGAATATGTGACTTCACTCACCTCCACTCTATGACTTCACATTTCTCCATTCTATGACTTCCCACACCTCCTTTCCATGACTTCACCCACCCCCATTCTATGACTTCACACCTCCATTCTGACTTCACACACCTCCATTCTGTGACTTCACACATCTCCATTCTATGAGTTCACACACCTCCATTTTGACTTCACACACCTCCATTCCATGACTACACACACCTTCATTCTTACTTCAGACACATCCATTCTATGACTTCACACACCTCCATTCTATGACTTCACACACTTCCATTCTCTGACTTCACACAAATCCATTCTGTGACTTCACACACCGCCATTCTGTGACTTCACACACCTCCATTGTTTGACTTCACACACCTCCATTCTTGGACTTCACACACCTCCATTCCATGACTTCACACACCTCCATTCTATGAGTTCACACACCTCCATTCTTTGAGGTCACACACCTCTACTCTGTAACTTCACACACTTCCATTCTATGACTTCATACACCTTCATTCTTACTTCACAAACATCCATTCTATGACTTCACACACCTCCATTCTATGACTTCACACACCTCCAAATTGTGACTTCACACACCTCCATTCTATGTCTTCACACACCTCCATTGTGACTTCTCACACCTCCATTCTATGAGTTCACACACCTCCATTCTCACTTCACACAACTCCATTCTATGACTTCACACTCCGCCATTCTGAATTCACACTCCTCCATTCTGTGAATTCACAAAACTCCATTCTATGATTTCACATACCTCCATACTATGATGTCACACACCTCTATCCATAACTTTACACACCTCCATTCTGAGTTCACACACCTCAATTCTGTGACTTCACACACCTCCATTCTATGACTTCACACACCAATGTATGACTTCACATACCTCCATTCTGTGAATTCACATACTTCCATTGTGACGTCACACACCTCCATTCTATGAGTTCACACACCTCCATTCTATGACTTCACACACCTCCATTCTTACATCACACACCTCCATTCTATGACTTCACACACCTCCATTCTATGACGTCACACACCTTCATTCTTACTTCAGAAACATCCATTCTATGAACTCACACACCTCCATTCTATGACTTCACAAACCTCCATTCTGTGACTTCACACACCTCCCTTCTGACTTCACACACCTCCCTTCTGTGACTTCAAACACCTCCATTGTGAGTTCACCCACTTCCATTCTGTGACTTCACACACCTCCATTCTGTTACTTCACACACCTCCATTCTGTGACTTCACACACCTGCATTCTATGAATTCACACACCTCCATTCTGTGACTTCACACACCTCCATTTTGACTTCACACACCTGCATTCTGTGACTTCACACACATCCATTCTTTGACTTCACACACCACAATTTTGACTTCACACAAGTCCATTCATTGACTTCACACACCTCCATTCTCTGACTTCACACACCTCCATTTTGACTTCACACACTTCCATTCTTTGACTTCACACACCTCAATTCTATGACTTCACCCACCTCCCTTGTATAAATTCACACACCTCCATTCTGTGACTTCACACACCTCCATTGTGAGTTCACCCACTTCCATTCTGTGACTTCACACACCTCCATTCTGTGACTTCACACACCTCCATTATGTGACTTCACACACCTCCATTCTATGACTTCACACACCTCACTTCTATGAATTCACACCCCTCCATTCTGTGACTTCACACACCTCCATTGTATGACTTCACACACCTCCATTCTGTGACTTCACACACCTCCATTCTCAGTTCACACACCTCCTTTCTGTGACTTCACACACCACCATTCTGTGACTTCACACACCTCCATTCTATAACTTCACACACCTCCATTCTGTCACTTCACCACCTCCATTCTATGACTTCACACACCTCCATTCTATGACTTCACACACCTGCATTGTGACTTCACCCACCTCAATTCTATGAGTTCACACACCTGCATTGTGACTTCACACACCTCCATTCTATGACTTCACACATCTGCATTCTGACTTCACACACCTACATTCTATGATTTCACATACTTCGATTCTATGACTTCACACACCTCAATTCTATGACTTCACACACCTCGTTTCTGAGTTGACACACCTGCTTTCTGTGATTTCACACACCTCCAATCTGAGTTCACACACCTCCCGTCTATGACTTCACACACCTCCATTCTTTGACATCAAAAACCACCATTCTATGACTTCACACACCTCCATTTTGAATTCACACACCTCCATTCTATGAGTTCACACACTTCCATTCTGCCCTCACCCACCTCCATTCTATGACTTCACTCAGCTCCATTCTGACTTCACACACCTGCATTCTGTGACTTCACACACCTCCGTTCTGTGACTTCACACACCTCCATTGGTTGACTTCACACACCTCCATTCTTGGACTTCACACACCTCCATTCCATGACTTCACACACCTCCATTCTATGAGTTCACACACCTCCATTCTTTGAGTTCACACACCTCCACTTTGACTTCACACACCTCCATTCTATGACTTCACACACCTTCATTCCTACTTCAGAAACATCCATTGTCTGACTGCACACCCCTCCATTCTGAATTCACACACCTCCATTCTATGACTTCACACACCTCCAATTTGTGACTTCACACACCTCCATTCTATGTCTTCACACACCTCCATTGTGACTTCACACACCTCCATTCTATGAGTTCACACACCTCCATTCTAACTTCACACAACTCCATTCTATGACTTCACACTCCGCCATTCTGACTTCACACTCCTCCATTCTGTGAATTCACAAAACTCCATTCTATGATTTCACACACCTCCATACTATGACGTCACACACCTCCATCTATGACTTCACACACCTCCATTCTGAGTTCACACACCTCAATTCTGTGACTTGACACACCTCCATTCTGACTTCACACACCAATGTATGACTTCACACACCTCCATTCTGTGAATTCACACACTTCCATTGTGATGTCACACACCTCCATTCTATGAGTTCACACACCTCCATTCTATGACTTCACACACCTCCATTCTTACTTCACACACCTCCATTCTATGACTTCACAGACCTCGAATCTGTGACTTCACTCACCTCCATTCTATGACTTCACACTGCTCCATTCTATGACTTCCCACACCTCCTTTCTATGACTTCACCCACCTCTATTCTATGATTTCACACCTCGATTCTGACTTCAGATACCTCCATTCTGTGACTTCACACACCTCCATTCTATGACTTCACACACCTCCATTCTGTGACTTCACACACCTCCATTCTGTGACTTCACACACCTCCATTCTGACTTCACACACCTCCATTCTATGACTTCACACACCTCCATTCTCTGACTTCAAATACCTCCATTCTATGACTTCACACACCTCCATTGTGACTTCACACACCTCCATTTATGAGTTCACACACCTCCATTCTGACTTCACAAACCTCCATTCTATGACTTCACAGACTTTGAATATGTGACTTCACTCACCTCCACTCTATGACTTCACATTTCTCCATTCTATGACTTCCCACACCTCCTTTCCATGACTTCACCCACCCCCATTCTATGACTTCACACCTCCATTCTGACTTCACACACCTCCATTCTGTGACTTCACACATCTCCATTCTATGAGTTCACACACCTCCATTTTGACTTCACACACCTCCATTCCATGACTACACACACCTTCATTCTTACTTCAGACACATCCATTCTATGACTTCACACACCTCCATTCTATGACTTCACACACTTCCATTCTCTGACTTCACACAAATCCATTCTGTGACTTCACACACCGCCATTCTGTGACTTCACACACCTCCATTGTTTGACTTCACACACCTCCATTCTTGGACTTCACACACCTCCATTCCATGACTTCACACACCTCCATTCTATGAGTTCACACACCTCCATTCTTTGAGGTCACACACCTCTACTCTGTAACTTCACACACTTCCATTCTATGACTTCATACACCTTCATTCTTACTTCACAAACATCCATTCTATGACTTCACACACCTCCATTCTATGACTTCACACACCTCCAAATTGTGACTTCACACACCTCCATTCTATGTCTTCACACACCTCCATTGTGACTTCTCACACCTCCATTCTATGAGTTCACACACCTCCATTCTCACTTCACACAACTCCATTCTATGACTTCACACTCCGCCATTCTGAATTCACACTCCTCCATTCTGTGAATTCACAAAACTCCATTCTATGATTTCACATACCTCCATACTATGATGTCACACACCTCTATCCATAACTTTACACACCTCCATTCTGAGTTCACACACCTCAATTCTGTGACTTCACACACCTCCATTCTATGACTTCACACACCAATGTATGACTTCACATACCTCCATTCTGTGAATTCACATACTTCCATTGTGACGTCACACACCTCCATTCTATGAGTTCACACACCTCCATTCTATGACTTCACACACCTCCATTCTTACATCACACACCTCCATTCTATGACTTCACACACCTCCATTCTATGACGTCACACACCTTCATTCTTACTTCAGAAACATCCATTCTATGAACTCACACACCTCCATTCTATGACTTCACAAACCTCCATTCTGTGACTTCACACACCTCCCTTCTGACTTCACACACCTCCCTTCTGTGACTTCAAACACCTCCATTGTGAGTTCACCCACTTCCATTCTGTGACTTCACACACCTCCATTCTGTTACTTCACACACCTCCATTCTGTGACTTCACACACCTGCATTCTATGAATTCACACACCTCCATTCTGTGACTTCACACACCTCCATTTTGACTTCACACACCTGCATTCTGTGACTTCACACACATCCATTCTTTGACTTCACACACCACAATTTTGACTTCACACAAGTCCATTCATTGACTTCACACACCTCCATTCTCTGACTTCACACACCTCCATTTTGACTTCACACACTTCCATTCTTTGACTTCACACACCTCAATTCTATGACTTCACCCACCTCCCTTGTATAAATTCACACACCTCCATTCTGTGACTTCACACACCTCCATTGTGAGTTCACCCACTTCCATTCTGTGACTTCACACACCTCCATTCTGTGACTTCACACACCTCCATTATGTGACTTCACACACCTCCATTCTATGACTTCACACACCTCACTTCTATGAATTCACACCCCTCCATTCTGTGACTTCACACACCTCCATTGTATGACTTCACACACCTCCATTCTGTGACTTCACACACCTCCATTCTCAGTTCACACACCTCCTTTCTGTGACTTCACACACCACCATTCTGTGACTTCACACACCTCCATTCTATAACTTCACACACCTCCATTCTGTCACTTCACCACCTCCATTCTATGACTTCACACACCTCCATTCTATGACTTCACACACCTGCATTGTGACTTCACCCACCTCAATTCTATGAGTTCACACACCTGCATTGTGACTTCACACACCTCCATTCTATGACTTCACACATCTGCATTCTGACTTCACACACCTACATTCTATGATTTCACATACTTCGATTCTATGACTTCACACACCTCAATTCTATGACTTCACACACCTCGTTTCTGAGTTGACACACCTGCTTTCTGTGATTTCACACACCTCCAATCTGAGTTCACACACCTCCCGTCTATGACTTCACACACCTCCATTCTTTGACATCAAAAACCACCATTCTATGACTTCACACACCTCCATTTTGAATTCACACACCTCCATTCTATGAGTTCACACACTTCCATTCTGCCCTCACCCACCTCCATTCTATGACTTCACTCAGCTCCATTCTGACTTCACACACCTGCATTCTGTGACTTCACACACCTCCGTTCTGTGACTTCACACACCTCCATTGGTTGACTTCACACACCTCCATTCTTGGACTTCACACACCTCCATTCCATGACTTCACACACCTCCATTCTATGAGTTCACACACCTCCATTCTTTGAGTTCACACACCTCCACTTTGACTTCACACACCTCCATTCTATGACTTCACACACCTTCATTCCTACTTCAGAAACATCCATTGTCTGACTGCACACCCCTCCATTCTGAATTCACACACCTCCATTCTATGACTTCACACACCTCCAATTTGTGACTTCACACACCTCCATTCTATGTCTTCACACACCTCCATTGTGACTTCACACACCTCCATTCTATGAGTTCACACACCTCCATTCTAACTTCACACAACTCCATTCTATGACTTCACACTCCGCCATTCTGACTTCACACTCCTCCATTCTGTGAATTCACAAAACTCCATTCTATGATTTCACACACCTCCATACTATGACGTCACACACCTCCATCTATGACTTCACACACCTCCATTCTGAGTTCACACACCTCAATTCTGTGACTTGACACACCTCCATTCTGACTTCACACACCAATGTATGACTTCACACACCTCCATTCTGTGAATTCACACACTTCCATTGTGATGTCACACACCTCCATTCTATGAGTTCACACACCTCCATTCTATGACTTCACACACCTCCATTCTTACTTCACACACCTCCATTCTATGACTTCACAGACCTCGAATCTGTGACTTCACTCACCTCCATTCTATGACTTCACACTGCTCCATTCTATGACTTCCCACACCTCCTTTCTATGACTTCACCCACCTCTATTCTATGATTTCACACCTCGATTCTGACTTCAGATACCTCCATTCTGTGACTTCACACACCTCCATTCTATGACTTCACACACCTCCATTCTGTGACTTCACACACCTCCATTCTGTGACTTCACACACCTCCATTCTGACTTCACACACCTCCATTCTATGACTTCACACACCTCCATTCTCTGACTTCAAATACCTCCATTCTATGACTTCACACACCTCCATTGTGACTTCACACACCTCCATTTATGAGTTCACACACCTCCATTCTGACTTCACAAACCTCCATTCTATGACTTCACAGACTTTGAATATGTGACTTCACTCACCTCCACTCTATGACTTCACATTTCTCCATTCTATGACTTCCCACACCTCCTTTCCATGACTTCACCCACCCCCATTCTATGACTTCACACCTCCATTCTGACTTCACACACCTCCATTCTGTGACTTCACACATCTCCATTCTATGAGTTCACACACCTCCATTTTGACTTCACACACCTCCATTCCATGACTACACACACCTTCATTCTTACTTCAGACACATCCATTCTATGACTTCACACACCTCCATTCTATGACTTCACACACTTCCATTCTCTGACTTCACACAAATCCATTCTGTGACTTCACACACCGCCATTCTGTGACTTCACACACCTCCATTGTTTGACTTCACACACCTCCATTCTTGGACTTCACACACCTCCATTCCATGACTTCACACACCTCCATTCTATGAGTTCACACACCTCCATTCTTTGAGGTCACACACCTCTACTCTGTAACTTCACACACTTCCATTCTATGACTTCATACACCTTCATTCTTACTTCACAAACATCCATTCTATGACTTCACACACCTCCATTCTATGACTTCACACACCTCCAAATTGTGACTTCACACACCTCCATTCTATGTCTTCACACACCTCCATTGTGACTTCTCACACCTCCATTCTATGAGTTCACACACCTCCATTCTCACTTCACACAACTCCATTCTATGACTTCACACTCCGCCATTCTGAATTCACACTCCTCCATTCTGTGAATTCACAAAACTCCATTCTGTGATTTCACATACCTCCATACTATGATGTCACACACCTCTATCCATAACTTTACACACCTCCATTCTGAGTTCACACACCTCCATTCTGTGACTTCACACACCTCCATTCTTTGTCTTCACACACCTCCATTGTGACTTCACACACGTCCATTCTATGTGTTCACACACCTCCATTCTGACTTCACACACCTCCATTCTATGACTTCACACTCCTCCATTCTGACTTCACACAGCTCCATTCTGTGAATTCACAAAATTCCATTCTATGACTTCACACACCTCCATTCTGTGACTTCACACACCTCCATTGTATGACTTCACACACCTCCACTCTGTGACTTCACACACCTCCATTGTGAGTTCACACACGTCCATTCTGCGACTTCACACATCTCCATTCTGTGACTTCACACACCTCGATGCTCTGACTTCAGACACCTCCATTCTACGATTTCACACACCTCCATTCTGTGACTTCACAGAACTCCATTCTATGACTTCACACAATTCCATTCTATGACTTCACACACCTCGATTCTGTGACTTCACACACCTCCTTTCTATGATTTCACACATCTCCATTCTGTGACTTCTCACACCTCAATTCCATGACTTCACACATCCATTTTGACTTCACACACCTCCAATCTATGACTTCAAACACCTCAGTTCTGTGACTTCACACAGCTCCATTCGATGACTTCATATCCCTCCATTCTTTGACTTCACACACCTCCATTCTATGACTTCACACACCTTCATTGTATGACTTCATCCACCTCCATTCTGTGACTTCACACACCTCCATTCTCTGACTTCACACACCTCCATTCTATGAGATTACACACCTCCATTCTATGACTTTACGTATCTCCATTCGGTGACTTCACACCTCCATTCTGTGACTTCACACCCCTCCATTCTATGACTTCACACACCTCTATTCTGTGACTTCACATACCTACATTCTGTGACTTCACACAGTTAAATTCTATTACTACACACACCCCATTCTATGACTTCACACACCTGCATTGTGACTTCACACACCTGCATTATATGAGTTCACACACCTGCATTCTGACTTCACACACCTCCATTTTGATTTCGCACACCTCTATTCTGACTTCACACACCTCCATTCTATGACTTCAGAAACCTCCATTCTGTGACTTCACACACCTCCTTTCTGAGTTCACACACATCCATTCTGTGACTTCACACACTTCCATTCTATGACTTCACACACCTCCATTCTGTGATATCACACACCTCCATTGTGAGTTCACTCACCTACATTCTGTGACTTCACACACCTCCATTCTGTGATTCACACACCTCCATTCTGTGAATTCACACACCTCATTTCTGTGAGTTCACACAACTATATTCTATGTCTTCACACACATCCACTCTGTGACTTCACACACCTCCATTCTATGACTTCACTCACCTCCATTCTATGATTTCACACACCTACATTGTGACTTCACACACCTCCATTCAATGAGTTCACACACCTGCAATGTGACTTCACACACCTCCATTCTGTGACTTCACACACCTCCATTCTGACTTCACACACCTCCATTCTGACTTCACACACCTCAATTCTGTGAGTCCACACACCTCCATTCTATGAATTCACAGACCTCCGTTCTATGACTTCACACACCTCCATTCTGACTTCACACACTTCCATTTTTACTTCAAACACCTCATTTCTGTGACTTCACACACCTCCATTCTATGATTTCACACACCTCCGTTCTATGACTTCACACACCTCCATTCTATGACTTCACACACCTCCTTTCTGAGTTGACACACCTCCATTCTATGACATCACACACCTCCATTCTGACTTCACACACCTCCATTCTGACTTCACACACCTCAATTCTGTGAGTTCACACACCTCCATTCTATGAATTCACAGACCTCCGTTCTATGACTTCACACACCTCCATTCTGACTTCACACACCTCAATTCTGTGACTTCACTCACCTCCATTCTATGACATCACACACCTCCATTCTGAGACTTCACACACCTCCACTCTGTGACTTTACACATCTCCACTCTGTGACTACACACACCTCCATTCTGTGATTTCATACACCTCCATTCTATGACTTCACACACCTATATTCTTTGACTTCACACACCTCCATTCTATGAATTCACGCAACTCCATTGTCACTTCACACAACTCTATTCTGTGACTTCCCACACCTGCCTACTGTGACTTCACACACCTCCATTCTTTGACTTCACACACCTCCATTCTATGACTTCACACACCTACATTGTGACTTCACACACCTCCATTCTATGAGTTCACACACCTGCATTGTGACTTCACACACGTCCATTCTATGACTTCACACACCTCCATTCTGACTTCACACACCTCCATTCTGACTTCACACACCTCAATTCTGTGACTCCACACACCTCCATTCTGTGATTTCAAAAACCACAATTCTGACTTCACACACCTCCAGTGTGACCTCAAACTCCTCCATTGTAAGAGTTCACACACGTCCAATCTGACTTCACACCCCTCCATTCTATGAATTCACACAGCTCCATTCTGACTTAACACACCTCCATTCTATGACTTCGCATACCTCTATTCTGACTTCATACACCTCCATTCTGTGACTTCACACATCTCCATTCTATGACTTCACACAGCTCCATTCTGTGACTTCACACACCTCAACTCTGTGACTTTACAACCCTCCATTCTGTGACTTCTCACATCTCAATTCTGTGATTTCACACACCTCCATTCTATGACTTCACACACCTCCATACTTTGACTTCACACACCTCCATTCTATGACTTCACACACCTCAATTGTGACTGCACACAACTCCATTCTGTGACTTCACACACCTCCCTTGTGTGACTTGACACACGTCCATTCTATGACTTCACACACCTCCATTCTATGACTTCACACACCTCCATTCTTTAACTTCACACACTTCCAATGTTTGACTTCACAAACCTCCATTCCATGACTTCACACACCTCCATTCTATGACCTCACACACCTGCATTTTGACTTCACACACCTCCATTCTCTGACTTATCACACCTCCATTCTATGACTTCACAAACCTCCATTCTTTGACTTCACACACCTCCATTCTATGACTTCAGACACCTCTATTGTGACTTCACACAACTCCATTCTGTGATTTCACACACGTCCTTTCTGTGACTTCACACACCTCCATACTATGTCTTCCACACACCTTCATTCTATGACTTCACACACCTCCATTCTATGACTTCACACACTTCCAATTTATGACTTCACACACCTCCATTCTATGACTTCACACACCTGCATTCTGATTTCACACACCTCCATTTTCTGACTTCACACACCTCCCTTCTATGACTTCACCCACCTCCATTCTGTAACTTCACACGCTTCCAATGTTTGACTTCTAAAACCTCCATTCCATGACTTCATACACCTCAATTCTATGACTTCACACACATCCATTCTTTGACTTCACACACCTCCATTTTGACTTCACACACATCCATTCTGTGACTTCACACACCTGCATTTGTGACTTCACACACCACAATTTTGACTTCACACAGGTCCATTCTTTGACTTCACACACCTCCATTCTCTGACTTCACACACCTCCATTCTATGACTTCACACACCTCCATTCTGTGACTTCAAATACCTCCATTCTATGACTTCACACACCTCCATTGTGACTTCACACACCTCCATTTATGAGTTCACACACCTCCATTCTGACTTCACAAACCTCCATTCTATGACTTCACAGACTTTGAATATGTGACTTCACTCACCTCCACTCTATGACTTCACATTTCTCCATTCTATGACTTCCCACACCTCCTTTCCATGACTTCACCCACCCCCATTCTATGACTTCACACCTCCATTCTGACTTCACACACCTCCATTCTGTGACTTCACACATCTCCATTCTATGAGTTCACACACCTCCATTTTGACTTCACACACCTCCATTCCATGACTTCACACACCTTCATTCTTACTTCAGACACATCCATTCTATGATTTCACACACCTCCATTCTATGACTTCACACACCTCCATTCTCTGACTTCACACACCTCCATTCTGTGACTTCACACACCTCCATTCTTTGTCTTCACACACCTCCATTGTGACTTCACACACGTCCATTCTATGTGTTCACACACCTCCATTCTGACTTCACACACCTCCATTCTATGACTTCACACTCCTCCATTCTGACTTCACACAGCTCCATTCTGTGAATTCACAAAATTCCATTCTATGACTTCACACACCTCCATTCTGTGACTTCACACACCTCCATTGTATGACTTCACACACCTCCACTCTGTGACTTCACACACCTCCATTGTGAGTTCACACACCTCCATTCTGCGACTTCACACACCTCCATTCTGTGACTTCACACACCTCGATGCTCTGACTTCAGACACCTCCATTCTACGATTTCACGCACCTCCATTCTGTGACTTCACAGAACTCCATTCTATGACTTCACACAATTCCATTCTATGACTTCACACACCTCGATTCTGTGACTTCACACACCTCCTTTCTATGATTTCACACATCTCCATTCTGTGACTTCTCACACCTCAATTCCATGACTTCACACATCCATTTTGACTTCACACACCTCCAATCTATGACTTCAAACACCTCAATTCTGTGACTTCACACAGCTCCATTCGATGACTTCATATCCCTCCATTCTTTGACTTCACACACCTCCATTCTATGACTTCACACACCTTCATTGTATGACTTCATCCACCTCCATTCTGTGACTTCACACACCTCCATTCTGTGACTTCACACACCTCCATTCTATGAGATTACACACCTCCATTCTATGACTTTACGTATCTCCATTCGGTGACTTCACACCTCCATTCTGTGACTTCACACCCCTCCATTCTATGACTTCACACACCTCTATTCTGTGACTTCACATACCTACATTCTGTGACTTCACACAGTTAAATTCTATTACTACACACACCCCATTCTATGACTTCACACACCTGCATTGTGACTTCACACACCTGCATTATATGAGTTCACACACCTGCATTCTGACTTCACACACCTCCATTTTGATTTCGCACACCTCTATTCTGACTTCACACACCTCCATTCTATGACTTCACAAACCTTCATTCTGTGACTTCACACACCTCCTTTCTGAGTTCACACACATCCATTCTGTGACTTCACACACTTCCATTCTATGACTTCACACAAGTCCATTCTGTGATATCACACACCTCCATTGTGAGTTCACTCACCTACATTCTGTGACTTCACACACCTCCAGTCTGTGATTCACACACCTCCATTCTGTGAATTCACACACCTCATTTCTGTGAGTTCACACAACTATATTCTATGTCTTCACACACATCCACTCTGTGACTTCACACACCTCCATTCTATGACTTCACTCACCTCCATTCTATGATTTCACACACCTACATTGTGACTTCACACACCTCCATTCAATGAGTTCACACACCTGCAATGTGACTTCACACACCTCCATTCTGTGACTTCACACACCTCCATTCTGACTTCACACACCTCCATTCTGACTTCACACACCTCAATTCTGTGAGTCCACACACCTCCATTCTATGAATTCACAGACCTCCGTTCTATGACTTCACACACCTCCATTCTGACTTCACACACTTCCATTTTTACTTCAAACACCTCATTTCTGTGACTTCACACACCTCCATTCTATAATTTCACACACCTCCGTTCTATGACTTCACACACCTCCATTCTATGACTTCACACACCTCCTTTCTGAGTTGACACACCTCCATTCTATGACATCACACACCTCCATTCTGACTTCACACACCTCCATTCTGACTTCACACACCTCAGTTCTGTGAGTTCACACACCTCCATTCTATGAATTCACAGACCTCCGTTCTATGACTTCACACACCTCCATTCTGACTTCACACACTTCCATTTTTACTTCAAACACCTCATTTCTGTGACTTCACACACCTCCATTCTATGATTTCACACACCTCCATTCTATGACTTCACTCACCTCCATTCTATGACATCACACACCTCCATTCTGAGACTTCACACACCTCCACTCTGTGACTTTACACATCTCCACTCTGTGACTACACACACCTCCATTCTGTGATTTCATACACCTCCATTCTATGACTTCACACACCTATATTCTTTGACTTCACACACCTCCATTCTATGAATTCACGCAACTCCATTGTTACTTCACACAACTCTATTCTGTGACTTCCCACACCTGCCTACTGTGACTTCACACACCTCCATTCTTTGACTTCACACACCTCCATTCTATGACTTCACACACCTACATTGTGACTTCACACACCTCCATTCTATGAGTTCACACACCTGCATTGTGACTTCACACACGTCCATTCTATGACTTCACACACCTCCATTCTGACTTCACACACCTCCATTCTGACTTCACACACCTCAATTCTGTGACTCCACACACCTCCATTCTGTGATTTCAAAAACCACAATTCTGACTTCACACACCTCCATTGTGACCTCAAACTCCTCCATTGTAAGAGTTCACACACGTCCAATCTGACTTCACACCCCTCCATTCTATGAATTCACACAGCTCCATTCTGACTTAACACACCTCCATTCTATGACTTCGCATACCTCTATTCTGACTTCATACACCTCCATTCTGTGACTTCACACATCTCCATTCTATGACTTCACACAGCTCCATTCTGTGACTTCACACACCTCAACTCTGTGACTTTACAACCCTCCATTCTGTGACTTTTCACATCTCCATTCTGTGATTTCACACACCTCCATTCTATGACTTCACACACCTCCATACTTTGACTTCACACACCTCCATTCTATGACTTCACACACCTCAATTGTGACTGCACACAACTCCATTCTGTGACTTCACACACCTCCCTTGTGTGACTTGACACACGTCCATTCTATGACTTCACACACCTCCATTCTATGACTTCACACACCTCCATTCTTTAACTTCACACACTTCCAATGTTTGACTTCACAAACCTCCATTCCATGACTTCACACACCTCCATTCTATGACCTCACACACCTGCATTTTGACTTCACACACCTCCATTCTCTGACTTATCACACCTCCATTCTATGACTTCACAAACCTCCATTCTTTGACTTCACACACCTCCATTCTATGACTTCAGACACCTCTATTGTGACTTCACACAACTCCATTCTGTGATTTCACACACGTCCTTTCTGTGACTTCACACACCTCCATACTATGTCTTCCACACACCTTCATTCTATGACTTCACACACCTCCATTCTATGACTTCACACACTTCCAATTTATGACTTCACACACCTCCATTCTATGACTTCACACACCTGCATTCTGATTTCACACACCTCCATTTTCTGACTTCACACACCTCCCTTCTATGACTTCACACACCTCCATTCTGTAACTTCACACGCTTCCAATGTTTGACTTCTCAAACCTCCATTCCATGACTTCATACACCTCAATTCTATGACTTCACACACATCCATTCTTTGACTTCACACACCTCCATTTTGACTTCACACACCTCCATTCTGTGACTTCACACACCTGCATTTGTGACTTCACACACCACAATTTTGACTTCACACACGTCCATTCTTTGACTTCACACACCTCCATTCTCTGACTTCACACACCTCCATTGTTTGAATTCACACACCTCCATTTTGATTTCACACACCTCCATTCTATGACTTCACACAACTTCATTCTTACTTCAGAAACATCCATACTATGATTTCACGAACCTACCTTCTGTGAATTCACACCTCCATTCTGAGTTCAAACACCTCCATTCTGTGACTTCACACATCTCCATTCTGTGACTTCACACACCCCCATTCTATGACTTCACACACCTCCATCTGTGAGTTCACACACCTCCATTCTATGAATTCACACTCCTCCATTCTATGAGTTCACACACCTTCATTCTGTGACTTCACACACCTCCATTCTATGACTTCACACAACTCCTTTCTTTGACTTCACAAAATTCCATTTTGATTTCATACACCTCCACTCTGTGACTTCACACACCCCTATTCTATGACTTCACACACTTCCATTCTATGACTTCACACACCTCCATTCTGTGACTTCACACACCTTCACTCTGAGTTCACACACTTCCATTCTTTGTCTTCACACACCTCCATTCTGTGACTTCACACACCTCGTTATATGACTTCACACACCTCCATTCTGTGACCTCACACACCTCAAATCTGAGTTCAGACCCCTCCATAGTGTGACTTCACACACCTCCATTCTGTGACTTCACACACCTCCATTCTATGACTTCACACACCTCCATTCTATGCCTTTACACACCTCCATTCTGTGACTTCACACAACTCCATTCTATGACATTACACACCTCCATTCTGTGACTTCACACACCTCCATTCTATGACTTCACACACCTCCATTCTATGTCTTCAGAAACCTACATTGTGACTTCACACACCTCCATTCTATGAGTTCACACACCTGCATTGTGACTTCACCCATCTCCATTCTCTGACTTCACACACCTCCATTCTGACTTCACACACCTCCATTCTGACTCCACACACCTCAATTCTGTGACTTCACACACCTCCATTCTATGATTTCACACACCTCAATTCTATGACTTCACAGACCTCCATTCTATGACTTCACACACCTCCTTTCTGAGTTCACACACATCCGTTCTGTAACTTCACACACCTCCATTGTGACTTCATAAACCTCCATTCTATGAGTTCACACACCTCCATTCTGACTTCACACACTTCCATTCTATGACTCCACACACCTCCATTCTGTGATTTCAAAAACCACAATTCTATGACTTCACACACTTCCATTGTGACTTCACATACCTCCATTCTAAGAGTTCACACACCTCCAATCGTACTTCACACCCCTCCATTCTATGTATTCCCACAGCTCCATTCTGACTTAACACACCTCCATTCTATGACTTCGCATACCTCTATTCTGACTTCATACACCTCCATTCTGTGACTTCACACATCTCCATTCTATGACTTCACACAGCTCCATTCTGTGACTTCACACACCTCAACTCTGTGACTTTACAACCCTCCATTCTGTGACTTCTCACATCTCCATTCTGTGATTTCACACACCTCCATTCTATGACTTCACACACCTCCATACTTTGACTTCACACACCTCCATTCTATGACTTCACACAACTCAATTGTGACTGCACACAACTCCATTCTGTGACTTCACACACCTCCCTTGTGTGACTTGACACACGTCCATTCTATGACTTCACACACCTCCATTCTATGACTTCACACACCTCCATTCTTTAACTTCACACACTTCCAATGTTTGACTTCACAAACCTCCATTCCATGACTTCACACACCTCCATTCTATGACCTCACACACCTGCATTTTGACTTCACACACCTCCATTCTCTGACTTATCACACCTCCATTCTATGACTTCACAAACCTCCATTCTTTGACTTCACACACCTCCATTCTATGACTTCAGACACCTCTATTGTGACTTCACACAACTCCATTCTGTGATTTCACACACGTCCTTTCTGTGACTTCAAACACCTCCATACTATGTCTTCCACACACCTTCATTCTATGACTTCACACACCTCCATTCTATGACTTCACACACTTCCAATTTATGACTTCACACACCTCCATTCTATGACTTCACACACCTGCATTCTGATTTCACACACCTCCATTTTCTGACTTCACACACCTCCCTTCTATGACTTCACACACCTCCATTCTGTAACTTCACACGCTTCCAATGTTTGACTTCTCAAACCTCCATTCCATGACTTCATACACCTCAATTCTATGACTTCACACACATCCATTCTTTGACTTCACACACCTCCATTTTGACTTCACACACCTCCATTCTGTGACTTCACACACCTGCATTTGTGACTTCACACACCACAATTTTGACTTCACACACGTCCATTCTTTGACTTCACACACCTCCATTCTCTGACTTCACACACCTCCATTGTTTGAATTCACACACCTCCATTTTGATTTCACACACCTCCATTCTATGACTTCACACAACTTCATTCTTACTTCAGAAACATCCATACTATGATTTCACGAACCTACCTTCTGTGAATTCACACCTCCATTCTGAGTTCAAACACCTCCATTCTGTGACTTCACACATCTCCATTCTGTGACTTCACACACCCCCATTCTATGACTTCACACACCTCCATCTGTGAGTTCACACACCTCCATTCTATGAATTCACACTCCTCCATTCTATGAGTTCACACACCTTCATTCTGTGACTTCACACACCTCCATTCTATGACTTCACACAACTCCTTTCTTTGACTTCACAAAATTCCATTTTGATTTCATACACCTCCACTCTGTGACTTCACACACCCCTATTCTATGACTTCACACACTTCCATTCTATGACTTCACACACCTCCATTCTGTGACTTCACACACCTTCACTCTGAGTTCACACACTTCCATTGTTTGGCTTCACACACCTCCATTCTGTGACTTCACACACCTCGTTATATGACTTCACACACCTCCATTCTGTGACCTCACACACCTCAAATCTGAGTTCAGACCCCTCCATAGTGTGACTTCACACACCTCCATTCTATGACTTCACACACCTCCATTCTATGCCTTTACACACCTCCATTCTGTGACTTCACACACCTCCATTCTATGACATTACACACCTCCATTCTGTGACTTCACTCACCTCCATTCTATGACTTCACACACCTCCATTCTATGTCTTCAGAAACCTACATTGTGACTTCACACACCTCCATTCTATGAGTTCACACACCTGCATTGTGACTTCACCCACCTCAATTCTCTGACTTCACACACCTCCATTCTGACTTCACACACCTCCATTCTGACTCCACACACCTCAATTCTGTGACTTCACACACCTCCATTGTATGATTTCACACACCTCAATTCTATGACTTCACAGACCTCCATTCTATGACTTCACACACCTCCTTTCTGAGTTCACACACATCCATTCTGTGACTTAACACACCTCCATTGTGACTTCATAAACCTCCATTCTATGAGTTCACACACCTCCATTCTGACTTCACACACTTCCATTCTATGACTCCACACACCTCCATTCTGTGATTTCAAAAACCACAATTCTATGACTTCACACACCTCCATTGTGACTTCACATACCTCCATTCTAAGAGTTCACACACCTCCAATCGTACTTCACACACCTCCATTCTATGTATTCCCACAGCTCCATTCTGACTTAACACACCTCCATTCTATGACTTCGCATGCCTCTATTCTGACTTCATACACCTCCATTCTGTGACTTCACACACCTCCATTGTGACTTCACACATCGCCGTTCTGTGACTTCACACACCTCCCTTCTGTGACTTGACACACCTCCATCCTATGACTTCACACACCTCCATTCTGTAATTTCTCACACTTCCATTTTTTGACTTCACAAACCTCCATTCCATGACTTCATACACCTCCATTTTGACTTCACACACCTCCATTCTGTGACTTCACACACCTCCATTTGTGACTTCACACACCACAATTTTGACTTCACACACCTCCATTCTTTGACTTCACACACCTCCATTCTTTGACTTCACACACCTCCATTTTGACTTCACACACTTCCATTCTGTGAATTCACACACCTTCATTCTGTAACTTCACACACTTCCATTGTTTGACTACACACAACTCCATTCTTTGACTTCACACACCTCCATTCCATGACATCACACACCTCCATTCTATGAGCTCTCATAACTCCATTCTATGAGTTCACACACCTCAATTTTGACTTCACACACCTCCATTCTATGACTTCACACACCTCCATTCTATGACTTCACACATCTGCATTCTGACTTCACACACCTCCATTCTATGACTTCGCACACCTCCATTCTCTGACTTCACACATGTCCATTCTGACTTCACACACCTCCAATCTATGACTTCACTCATCTCCCTTCTCTGACTTCACACACCTCCATTCTGTAACTTCACACATTTCCAATGTTTGACTTCACAAACCTCCATTCCATGACTTCATACACATCCATTCTATGACTTCACACAACTGCTTTCTTTGACTTCACAAAATTCCATTTTTATTTCACGCACCTCCACTCTGTGACTTCACACACCTCCATTTGTGACTACACACATCACTATTTTGACTTCACACACCTCCATTCTGTGACTCACACACCTCCATTCTGAGTTAACACACCTCCATTTGTGACTTCACACACCTCCATTCTGACTTCACACACCTCCATTCTATGACTTCACACACTTCCATTCTATGACTTCACACACCTCCATTCTGTGACTTCACACACCTCCACTCTGAGTTCACACACTTCCATTCTGTGTCTTAACACACCACCATTCTGTGACTTCACACACCTCGTTATATGACCTCACACACCTCCATTCTGTGACCTCACACACCTCAAATCTGGGTTCACACCCATCCATAGTGTGACTTCACACACCTCCATTCTGTGACTTCACACACCTCCATTCTCTGACTTCACACACCTACATTCTATGACTTCACACACCTCCATTATATGCCTTTACACACCTCCATTCTGTGACTTCACACACCTCCATTCTGTGACAGCACACACCTCCATTCTGTGACTTCACACACCTCCATTCTATGACTTCACACACCTCCATTCTATGACTTCAGAAACCTACATTGTGACTTCACACACCTCCATTCTATGAATTCACACACCTGCATTGTGACTTCACCCACCTCCATTCTCTGACTTCACACACCTCCATTCTGACTTCACACACCTCCATTCTGACTTCACACACCTCAATTCTGTGACTTCACACACCTACATGCTATGATTTCACACACCTCCATTCTATGACTTCACAGACCTCCATTCTATGACTTCACACACCTCCTTTCTGAGTTCACACACATTCATTCTGTGACTTCACACACCTCCATTTTGACTTCATACACCTCCATTCTATGAGTTCACACACCTCCATTCTGACTTCACACACTTCCATTCTATGACTTCACACAACTGCATTCTGTGACTTCACACACCTCCATTCTATGACTTCACACACCTCCATTCTGTGACTTCACACACCTCCACTCTGTGACTTTACACACCTCCATTCTGTGACTTCACACACCTCCATTCTGTGATTTCACACACAATCCATTCTATGACTTCACAAACCTATATTCTTTGATTTCACACACCTCCATTCTATGACTTCACACACCTCCATTGTGACTTCATACGACTCCATTCTGTGAATTCACACACCTCCTTTCTGTGACTTCACACACCTCCATACTATGACTTCCAATCTATGACTTCACAAACCTCCATTCTATGACTTCACACACCTGCAGTCTGACTTCACACACCTCCATTCTCTGATTTCACACACCTCCATTCTATGACTTCACACACCTCCATTCTGTAACTTCACACGCTTCCAAAGTTTGACGTCACAAACCTCCATTCCATGACTTCATACACCCCCTTTCTATGACTTCACACACATCCATTCTTTGACCTCACACACCTCCATTTTGACTTCACACACCTCCATTCTGTGACTTAACACACCTGCATTTGTGACTTCACACACCACAATTTTGACTTCACCCACGTCCATTCTTTGACTTCACACACCTCCATTTTGACTTCACACACCTCCATTCTATGATTTCCCACTCCTCCATTCTTTGACTTCACACACCTCCATTCTTTGCCTTCACATACCTCCTTTCTGAGTTGACACACCTCCATTCTGACTTCACACACCTCAATTCTATGATTTCCCACTCCTCCATTCTTTGACTTCACACACCTCCATTCTATGACTTCACATACCTCCTTTCTGAGTTGACACACCTCCATTCTGTGACTTCACATACCTCCAATCTGACTTCACACACCTCCATTCTATGACTTCACACACCTCCATTTTGTGACTTCAAAAACCACCATTCTATGACTTCACACATCTTCATTGTGACTTCACACACCTCCATTCTATGAGTTCACATAGCTCCATTCTGACTTCACACCCCTCCATTCTGTGATTTCGCATACCTCCACCCTTTGACTTCACACACCTCCATTCTATGATTTCACACACCTCCATTCTATGACTTCACACAGCTCCATTCTATGACTTCACACAACCCCTTTCTGAGTTCACACACCTCCACTCATTGACTTCACACACCTCCAATCTTACTTCACACACCTCCATTCTATGACTCCACACACCTCCATTCTGTGATTTCAAAAACCACAATTCTATGACTTCACACACCTCCATTGTGACTTCACATACCTCCATTCTAAGAGTTCACACACCTCCAATCTTACTTCACACACCTCCATTCTATGAATTCCCACAGCTCCATTCTGACTTAACACACCTCCATTCTATGACTTCGCATACCTCTATTCTGACTTCATACACCTCCATTCTGTGACTTCACACACCTCCATTCTATGACTTCAAACACCTCCATTCTGTGACTTCACACACCTCAACTCTGTCACTTTACACACCTCCATTCTTTGACTTCTCACACCTCCATTCTGTGATTTCACACAACTCCATTCTGTGACTTCACACACCTCCATTCTTTGACTTCACACACCTCCATTCTATGACTTCACACACCTCCATTGTGACTTCACACATCGCCATTCTGTGACTTCACACACCTCCCTTCTGTGACTTGACACACCTCCATTTTATGACTTCACAAACCTCCATTCTATGACTTTACACGCCTCCATTCGGTAACTTCACACGCTTCCCATGTTTGACGTCACAAACCTCCATTACATGACTTTATACACCTCCATTCTATGACTTCACACACATCCATTCTTTGACCTCACACACCTCCATTTTGACTTCACACACCTCCATTCTGTGACTTCACACACCTGCATTTGTGACTTCACACACCACAATTGTGACTTCACACACGTCCATTCTTTGACTTCACACACCTCAACTCTGTCACTTTACAAAACTCCATTCTGTGACTTCTCACACCTCCATTCTGTGATTTCACACACCTCCATTCTATGAGTTCACACACCTCCATTCTGACTTCACACACTTCCATTCTATGACTTCACACAACTGCATTCTGTGACTTCACACACCTCCATTCTATGAGTTCACACACCTCCATTCTGACTTCACACACTTCCATTCTATGACTTCACACAACTGCATTCTGTGACTTCACACACCTCCATTCTATGACTTCACACACCTCCATTCTGTGACTTCACACACCTCCACTCTGTGACTTTACACACCTCCATTCTGTGACTTCACACACCTCCATTCTGTGATTTCACACACTTCCAATGTTTGACTTCACAAACCTCCATTCTATGACCTCTCACACCTCCATTGTGACTTCACACATCTCCGTTCTGTGACTTCACACACCTCCCTTCTGTGACTTCACACACCTCCATTTGTGACTTCACACACCACAATTTTGACTTCACACACCTCCATTCTTTGACTTCACACACCTCCATTCTTTGACTTCACACTCCTCCATTTTGACTTCACACACTTCCATTCTGTGAATTCACAGACCTCCATTCTGTGACTTCACACACCTCCATTGTTTGACTACACACAACTCCATTCTTTGACTTCACACACCTCCATTCCATGACATCACACACCTCCATTCTATGAGCTCACATACCTCCATTCTATGAGTTCACACACCTCAATTTTGACTGCACACACCTCCATTCATTGACTTCACACACCTTCATTCTTACTTCAGAAACATCCATTCTATGACTTCACACACCTCCATTCTGTGACTTCAAAAACCACCATTCTATGACTTCACACCCCTCCATTTTGACTTCACACACATACATTCAATGAGTTCACACACCTCCATTCTGACTTCACACTCCTCCATTCTATGACTTCGCACACCTCTATTCTGACTTCACACACCTCCATCCTGTGACTTCACACACCTCCATTCTCTGTCTTCACACACCTCCATTCTGTGACTTCACACACCTCCATTCTGTGACTTTACACACCTCCATTCTGTGTCTTAACACACCTCCATCCTGTGATTTCACACACCTCCATTCTATGACTTCACACACTTCCATTCTATGACTTCACACACCTCCATTCTGTGACTTCACACACCTCCACTCTAAGTTCACACACCTTCATTCTGTGTCTTCACACACCTCCATTCTGTGACTTCACACACCTCGTTATATGACTTCACACACCTCCATTCTGTGACCTCACACACCTCCATTCTGTAACTTCACACACTTCCAATGGTTGACTTCACCAACCTCCATTCCATGACTTCATACACATCCATTCTATGACTTCACACAACTCCTTTCTTTGACTTCACAAAATTCCATTTTGATTTCACACACCTCCACTCTGTGACTTCACACACCTCCATTTGTGACTTCACACATCACAATTTTGACTTCACACACCTCCATTCTGTGACTTCACACACCTCCATTCTGAGTTAACACAACTCCATTTGTGACTTCACACACCTCCATTCTGACTTCACACACCTCCATTCTATGACTTCACACACTTCCATTCTATGACTTCACACACCTCCATTCTGTGACTTCACACACCTCCACTCTAAGTTCACACACCTCCATTCTGTGTCTTCACACACCTCCATTCTGTGACTTCACACACCTCGTTATATGACTTCACACACCTCCATTCTGTGACCTCACACACCTCAAATCTGAGTTCACACCCCTCCATAGTGTGACTTCACACAAATCAATTCTGTGACTTCACACACCCCCATTCTATGACTTCACACACCTCCATTCTATGACTTCACACAAGTCCATTCTATGCCTTTACACACCTCCATTCTGTGACTTCACACACCTCCATTCTATGACTTCACACACCTCCATTCTATGACTTCACACACCTCCATTCTATGACTTCAGAAACCTACATTGTGACTTCACACACCTCCATTCTATGACTTCACACACCTTCATTGTGACTTCACACACCTCCATTCTCTGACTTCACACACATCCATTCTGACTTCACACACCTCCATTCTGACTTCACACACCCCAATTCTGTGACTTCAAAGACCTCCATTCTATGACTTCACACACCTCCTTTCTGAGTTCACACACATCCATTCTGTGACTTCACACACCTCCATTGTGACTTCATACACCTCAATTCTATGAGTTCACACACCTCCATTCTGACTTCACACACTTCCATTCTATGACTTCACACAGCTCCATTCTGACTTCACATACCTCCATTCTATGACTTCGCACAGCTCTATTCTAACTTCACACAACTGCATTCTGTGACTTCACACACCTCCATTCTATGACTTCACACACCTCCATTCTGTGACTTCACACACCTCCACTCTGTGAATTTACACACCTCTATTCTGTGACTTCACACACCTCCATTCTGTGATTTCACACACAATCCATTCTATGACTTCACAAACCTCCATTCTTTGATTTCACACACCTCCATTCTATGACTTCACACACCTCCATTGTGACTTCATACAACTCCATTCTGTGAATTCACACACCTCCTTTATGTGACTTCACACACCTCCATACTATGACTTCCACACACCTTCAATCTATGACTTCACAACCTCCATTCTATGACTTCACACACTTCCAATCTATGACTTCACAAACCTCCATTCTTTGACTTCACAAACCTGCAATCTGACTTCACACACCTCCATTATATGACTTCACACACCTCCATTCTATGACTTCACACACCTCCATTCTGACTTCACACACTTCCATTTTGACTTCAAAGACCTCATTTCTGTGACTTCACACACCTCCATTCTATGATTTCACACACCTCCATTCTATGACTTCACACACCTCCATTCTATGACTTCACACACCTACTTTCTGTGTTGACACAGTTCCATTCTGTGACTTCACACACCTCCAATCTGACCTCACACACCTCCATGCTATGACTTCACACACCTCCATTCTATGACTTCACACACCTCCATTCTTTGACTACACACCCCTCCATTCTATGAATTTACACACCTCCACTCTGTGACTTTACACACCTCCACTCTGTGACTACACACACCTCCATTTTGTGATTTCACACACCTCCATTCTATGACTTCACACACCTCCATTCTATGACTTCACATATCTCCACTCTGTGAATTCACACACCTCCATTGTGACTTCACACAACTCTATTCTGTGACTTCACGCACCTCCATTCTATGACTTCACACACCTCCATTCTATGCCTTCACACACCTCCATTCCGTGACTTCACACACCTCCATTCTATGACATCACACACCTCCATTCTGTGACTTCACACACCTCCATTCTATAACTCCACACACCTCCAATCTATGACTTCAGAAACCTACATTGTTACTAAACACACCTCCATTCTATGAGTTCACACACCTGCTTTGTGACTTCACACACCTCCATTATCTGACTTCACACACCTCCATTCTGACTTCACACATCCATTCTGACTTCATACACCTTAATTCTGTGACTTCACACACGTCCATTCTATGATTTCGCACACCTCCATTCTATGACTTCACAGATCTCCATTCTATGACTTTACACACCTCCTTTCTGAGTTCACACACATCCATTCTGTGACTTCACACACCTCCATTGTGACTTCCTATACCTCCATTCTATGAGTTCACACACCTCCATTCTGACTTCATACACTTCAATTCTATGAATTCACACAGCTCCATTCTCACTTCACACTCCTCCATTCTATGACTTCGCACACCTCTGTTCTGACTTCACACACCTGCATTCTGTGACTTCACACACCTCCATTCTATATCTTCACAAACCTCCATTCTGTGACTTCACACACCTCCACTCTGTGACTTTACACACCTCCATTCTGTGACTTCACACAGCTCCATTCTGTGATTTCACACACCTCCATTCTCTGACTTCACACACCTCCATTCTGACTTCACACACCTCCATTCTGACTTCACACACCCCAATTCTGTGACTTCAAAGACCTCCATTCTATGACTTCACACACCTCCTTTCTGAGTTCACACACATCCATTCTGTGACTTCACACACCTCCATTGTGACTTCATACACCTCAATTTTATGAGTTCACACACCTCCATTCTGACTTCACACACTTCCATTCTATGACTTCACACAGCTCCATTCTGACTTCACATACCTCCATTCTATGACTTCGCACAGCTCTATTCTAACTTCACACAACTGCATTCTGTGACTTCACACACCTCCATTCTATGACTTCACACACCTCCATTCTGTGACTTCACACACCTCCACTCTGTGAATTTACACACCTCTATTCTGTGACTTCACACACCTCCATTCTGTGATTTCACACACAATCCATTCTATGACTTCACAAACCTCCATTCTTTGATTTCACACACCTCCATTCTATGACTTCACACACCTCCATTGTGACTTCATACAACTCCATTCTGTGAATTCACACACCTCCTTTATGTGACTTCACACACCTCCATACTATGACTTCCACACACCTTCAATCTATGACTTCACAACCTCCATTCTATGACTTCACACACTTCCAATCTATGACTTCACAAACCTCCATTCTTTGACTTCACAAACCTGCAATCTGACTTCACACACCTCCATTATATGACTTCACACACCTCCATTCTATGACTTCACACACCTCCATTCTGTAACTTCACACGCTTCCAATGTTTGACATCACAAACCTCCATTCCATGACTTCATACACCTCCATTCTATGACTTCACACACATCCATTCCTTGACCTCACACACCTCCATTTTGACTTCACACACCTGCATTCTGTGACTTCACACACCTGCATTTGTGACTTCACACACCACAATTTTGACTTCACACACGTCCATTCTTTGAATTCACACACCTCCATTTTGACTTCACACACTTCCATTCTGTGACTTCACACACCTCCATTCTCTGACTTCACACACCTACATTGTTTGACTTCATACACCTCCATTTTGACTTCACACACCTCCATTCTATGACTTCACACACCTTCATTCTTACTTCAGAAACATGCATTCTATGACTTCACAAACCTCCCTTCTGTGAATTCACACACCTCCATTCTGGGTTCACACACCTCAGTTCTGTGACTTCACACACCTCCATTCTATGACTTCACACACCTCCATCTGTGACTTCACACACATCCATTCTATGACTTCACACTCCTCCATTCTATGTGTTCACACACCTCCATTCTGTGACTTCACACACCTCCATTCTATGACTTCACACACCTCCATTCTGACTTCACACACTTCCATTTTGACTTCAAAGACCTCATTTCTGTGACTTCACACACCTCCATTCTATGATTTCACACACCTCCATTCTATGACTTCACACACCTCCATTCTATGACTTCACACACCTACTTTCTGTGTTGACACACTTCCATTCTGTGACTTCACACACCTCCAATCTGACCTCACACACCTCCATCCTATGACTTCACACACCTCCATTCTATGACTTCACACACCTCCATTCTTTGAGTACACACCCCTCCATTCTATGAATTTACACACCTCCACTCTGTGACTTTACACACCTCAACTCTGTGACTACACACACCTCCATTTTGTGATTTCACACACCTCCATTCTATGACTTCACACACCTCCATTCTATGACTTCACACATCTCCACTCTGTGAATTCACACACCTCCATTGTGACTTCACACAACTCTATTCTGTGACTTCACACACATGCCTTCTGTGACTTCACACACCTCCATTCTATGACTTCACACCTCCATTCTATGACTTAAAGTCTCCATTCTATGACTTCACACACCAACATTTATTACGTCACACACCTCCATTCTGTGACTTCACACACCTCCATTCTGACATCACACACCTACATTCTATGACTTCACACACTTCCCTTCTATGACTTCACACACCTCCATTCTGTAACTTCACTCACCTCCATTGTGAGTTCACACACCTCCATTCTGTGACTTCACACACCTTGATTCTCTGACTTCACACACCTCCATTCTACGATTTCACACACCTCCATTCTGTGACTTCACACATCTCCATTCTTTGATTTCACACACCTCCATTCTGTGACTTCACACACCTCCATTCTGAGTTCACACACCTCCATTCTGTGACTTCACAAACCTCCAATATATGACTTTACACACCTCCATTTTGTGACTTTGCACACCTCCATTCTATGACTTCACACACCTCCATTCTATGACTTCACACAACTCCTTTCTGAGTTGACACACTTCCATTCTGTGACTTCACACACCTCCAATCTGACCTCACACACCTCCATTCTATGACATCACACACCTCCATTCTATGACTTCACACACCTCCATTCTTTGACTTCACACACCTCCATTCTATGAATTCACACACCTCCATTCTTTGACTTCACACACCTCCATTCTGTGACTTCCCACACCTCCATTCTGAGAATTCACACACCTCCAATCTGTGACTTTACACACCTCCACTCTGTGACTACACACACCTCCATTTTGTGATTTCACACACCTCCAATCTGTGACTTTACACACCTCCACTCTGTGACTTCACACATCTCCATTCTATGAATTCACACACCTCCATTGTGACTTCACACAACTCTATTCTGTGACTTCACACAACTGCCTTCTGTGACTTCACACACCTCCTTTCTATGACTTCACACCTCCATTCTATGACTTCACATCAAAAATTCTATGTCTTCACTCACCAACATTTATGGCGTCACACACCTCCATTCTGTGACTTCACACGCCTCCATTCTGACATCACACACCTACATTCTATGACTTCACAAACTTCCATTCTATGACTTCACACACCTCCACTCTGTGACTTCACTCACCTCCATTGTGAGTTCACATACCTCCATTCTGTGACTTCACACACCTTGATTCTCTGACTTCACACACCTCCATTCTACGATTTGACACACCTCAATTAGTGACGTCACACATCTCCATTCTATGATTTCACACACCTCCATTCTGTGACTTCACACACCTCCATTCTGAGTTCACACACCTCCATTCTGTGACTTCACACACCTCCAATATATGACTTCACACACCTCCATTTTGTGACTTTGCACACCTCCATTCTATGACTTCACACACCTCCATTCTATGACTTCACACACCTACATTGTGACTTCACACACACCTCCATTCTGTGACTTCATACACCTCCAATATATGACTTCACACACCTCCATTTTGTGACTTCACACACCTCCATTCTATGACTTCACACACCTCCATTCTATGACTTCACACACCTGCATTGTGACTTCACACACCTCTATTCTCTGACTTCACACACCTCCATTCTGAATTCACACATCTCCATTCTGACTTCACACACCTCAATTCTGTGACTTCACACACCTCCATTCTATGAATTCACATACCTCATTTCTGAGTTGACACACCTCCATTCTGTGACTTCACATACCCCCAATCTGACTTCACACACCTCCAGTCTATGACTTCACACACCTCCATTCTGTGACTTCAAAAACCACCATTCTATGACTTCACACATCTCCATTGAGACTACACACACCTCAATTCTATGAGTTCACACAGCTCCATTCTGACTTCACACACCTCCATTCTATGACTTCGTACACCTCTAATCTGACTTCACACCCCTCCATTCTGTGACTTCACATACCTCCATTCTTTGACTTCACACCCCTCCATTCTGTGACTTCACATACCTCCATTCTTTCACTTCACTCCCATCCATTCTGTGCCTTCACACACCTCCAATCTGTGACTTTACACACCTCCATTCTTTGACTTCACACACCTCCCTTCTGTGACTTCACACACCTCCATTCTATGACTTCACACACCTCCGTTCTAAGTCTTCACAAACCTCCATTCTATGACTTCACACACTTCCATTGTTTGACATCATACACCTCCATTTTCTGACTTCACACACCTCCGTTCCATGAATTCACACACCTCCATTCTATGAGTTCACACACCTCCATTCTATGAGTTCACACACCTTCATTCTTACTTCAGCAACATCCATTCTATGACTTCAGACACCTCCATTCTATGACTTCACACACCTTCATTCTTACTTCAGCAACATCCACTCTATGACTTCACACACCTCCATTCTATGACTTCACAAACCTCCATTCTGTGACTTCACACACCTCCATTCTGGGTTCACACACCTCCATTCTGTGACTTCACACACCTCTATTCTGACTTCACACACCTCCATTCTATGACTTCACACACTTCCATTCTATGACTTCACACACCTCCATTCTGTGACAACACATACCTCCACTCTGAGTTCACACACCTCCATTCTCTGTCTTCACACACCTCCATTCTGTGACTTCACACACCTACTTCTATGACATCACACACTTCCATTCTGTGACTTCACACACGTCAAATCTGAGTTCACACACCTCCATACTGTGACTTCACAAACCTCTATTCTGTGACTTCACACACCTCCATTCTATGACTTCACACACCTCCATTCTATGCCTTCACACACCTCCATTCCGTGACTTCACACACCTCCATTCTATGACATCACACACCTCCATTCTGCGACTTCACACACCTCCATTCTATAACTTCACACACCTCCAATCTATGACTTCAGAAACCTACATTGTTACTAAACACACCTCCATTCTATGAGTTCACACTCCTGCTTTGTGACTTCAAACACCTCCATTATCTGACTTCACACACCTCCATTCTGACTTCACACTTCCATTCTGACTTCATACATCTCAATTCTGTGACTTCACACACCTCCATTCTATGATTTCGCACACCTCCATTCTATGACTTCACAGATCTCCATTCTATGACTTTACACACCTCCTTTCTGAGTTCACACACATCCATTCTGTGACTTCACACACCTCCATTGTGACTTCATATACCTCCATTCTATGAGGTCACACACCTCCATTCTGACTTCATACACTTCAATTCTATGAATTCACACAGCTCCATTCTCACTTCACACTCCTCCATTCTATGACTTCGCACACCTCTGTTCTGACTTCACACACCTGCATTCTGTGACTTCACACACCTCCATTCTATGACTTCACAAACCTCCATTCTGTGACTTCACACACCTCCACTCTGTGACTTTACACACCTCCATTCTGTGACTTCACACAGCTCCATTCTGTGATTTCACACACCTCCATTCTCTGACTTCACACACCTCCATTCTGACTTCACACACCTCCATTCTGACTTCACACACCCCAATTCTGTGACTTCAAAGACCTCCATTCTATGACTTCACACACCTTCTTTCTGAGTTCACACACATCCATTCTGTGACTTCACACACCTCCATTGTGACTTCATACACCTCAATTCTATGAGTTCACACACCTCCATTCTGACTTCACACACTTCCATTCTATGACTTCACACAGCTCCATTCTGACTTCACATACCTCCATTCTATGACTTCGCACAGCTCTATTCTAACTTCACACAACTGCATTCTGTGACTTCACACACCTCCATTCTATGACTTCACACACCTCCATTCTGTGACTTCACACACCTCCATTCTGTGATTTCACACACAATCCATTCTATGACTTCACAAACCTCAATTCTTTGATTTCACACACCTCCATTCTATGACTTCACACACCTCCATTGTGACTTCATACAACTCCATTCTGTGAATTCACACACCTCCTTTCTGTGACTTCACACACCTCCATACTATGACTTCCACACACCTTCAATCTATGACTTCACAACCTCCATTCTATGACTTCACACACTTCCAATCTATGACTTCACAAACCTCCATTCTTTGACTTCTCAAACCTGCAATCTGACTTCACACACCTCCATTATATGACTTCACACACCTCCATTGTATGACTTCACACACCTCCATTCTGTAACTTAACACGCTTCCAATGTTTGACATCACAAACCTCCATTCCATGACTTCATACACCTCCATTCTATGACTTCACACACATCCATTCCTTGACCTCACACACCTCCATTTTGACTTCACACACCTCCATTCTGTGACTTCACACACCTGCATTTGTGACTTCACACACCACAATTTTGACTTCACACACGTCCATTCTTTGATTTCACACACCTCCATTTTGACTTCACACACTTCCATTCTGTGACTTCACACACCTCCATTCTGTGACTTCACACACCTACATTGTTTGACTTCACACACCTCCATTTTGACTTCACACACCTCCATTCTATGACTTCACACACCTTCATTCTTACTTCAGAAACATGCATTCTATGACTTCACAAACCTCCCTTCTGTGAATTCACACACCTCCATTCTGGGTTCACACACCTCTGTTCTGTGACTTCACACACCTACATTCTATGACTTCACACACCTCCATCTGTGACTTCACACACATCCATTCTATGACTTCACACTCCTCCATTCTATGTGTTCACACACCTCCATTCTGTGACTTCACACACCTCCATTCTATGACTTCACACACCTCCATTCTGACTTCACACACTTCCATTTTGACTTCAAAGACCTCATTTCTGTGACTTCACACACCTCCATTCTATGATTTCACACACCTCCATTCTATGACTTCACACACCTCCATTCTATGACTTCACACACCTACTTTCTGTGTTGACACACTTCCATTCTGTGACTTCACACACCTCCAATCTGACCTCACACACCTCCATCCTATGACTTCACACACCTCCATTCTATGACTTCACACACCTCCATTCTTTGACTACACACCCCTCCATTCTATGAATTCACACACCTCCACTCTGTGACTTTACACACCTCCACTCTGTGACTACACACACCTCCATTTTGTGATTTCACACACCTCCATTCTATGACTTCACACACCTCCATTCTATGACTTCACACATCTCCACTCTGTGAATTCACACACTTCCATTGTGACTTCACACAACTCTATTCTGTGACTTCACACACATGCCTTCTGTGACTTCACACACCTCCATTCTATGACTTCACACACTTCCATTCTATGACTTCACACACCTCCATTCTGTGACAACACATACCTCCACTCTGAGTTCACACACCTCCATTCTCTGTCTTCACACACCTCCATTCTGTGACTTCACACACCTACTTCTATGACATCACACACTTCCATTCTGTGACTTCACACACGTCAAATCTGAGTTCACACACCTCCATACTGTGACTTCACAAACCTCTATTCTGTGACTTCACACACCTCCATTCTATGACTTCACACACCTCCATTCTATGCCTTCACACACCTCCATTCCGTGACTTCACACACCTCCATTCTATGACATCACACACCTCCATTCTGCGACTTCACACACCTCCATTCTATAACTTCACACACCTCCAATCTATGACTTCAGAAACCTACATTGTTACTAAACACACCTCCATTCTATGAGTTCACACTCCTGCTTTGTGACTTCAAACACCTCCATTATCTGACTTCACACACCTCCATTCTGACTTCACACTTCCATTCTGACTTCATACATCTCAATTCTGTGACTTCACACACCTCCATTCTATGATTTCGCACACCTCCATTCTATGACTTCACAGATCTCCATTCTATGACTTTACACACCTCCTTTCTGAGTTCACACACATCCATTCTGTGACTTCACACACCTCCATTGTGACTTCATATACCTCCATTCTATGAGGTCACACACCTCCATTCTGACTTCATACACTTCAATTCTATGAATTCACACAGCTCCATTCTCACTTCACACTCCTCCATTCTATGACTTCGCACACCTCTGTTCTGACTTCACACACCTGCATTCTGTGACTTCACACACCTCCATTCTATGACTTCACAAACCTCCATTCTGTGACTTCACACACCTCCACTCTGTGACTTTACACACCTCCATTCTGTGACTTCACACAGCTCCATTCTGTGATTTCACACACCTCCATTCTCTGACTTCACACACCTCCATTCTGACTTCACACACCTCCATTCTGACTTCACACACCCCAATTCTGTGACTTCAAAGACCTCCATTCTATGACTTCACACACCTTCTTTCTGAGTTCACACACATCCATTCTGTGACTTCACACACCTCCATTGTGACTTCATACACCTCAATTCTATGAGTTCACACACCTCCATTCTGACTTCACACACTTCCATTCTATGACTTCACACAGCTCCATTCTGACTTCACATACCTCCATTCTATGACTTCGCACAGCTCTATTCTAACTTCACACAACTGCATTCTGTGACTTCACACACCTCCATTCTATGACTTCACACACCTCCATTCTGTGACTTCACACACCTCCATTCTGTGATTTCACACACAATCCATTCTATGACTTCACAAACCTCAATTCTTTGATTTCACACACCTCCATTCTATGACTTCACACACCTCCATTGTGACTTCATACAACTCCATTCTGTGAATTCACACACCTCCTTTCTGTGACTTCACACACCTCCATACTATGACTTCCACACACCTTCAATCTATGACTTCACAACCTCCATTCTATGACTTCACACACTTCCAATCTATGACTTCACAAACCTCCATTCTTTGACTTCACAAACCTGCAATCTGACTTCACACACCTCCATTATATGACTTCACACACCTCCATTGTATGACTTCACACACCTCCATTCTGTAACTTAACACGCTTCCAATGTTTGACATCACAAACCTCCATTCCATGACTTCATACACCTCCATTCTATGACTTCACACACATCCATTCCTTGACCTCACACACCTCCATTTTGACTTCACACACCTCCATTCTGTGACTTCACACACCTGCATTTGTGACTTCACACACCACAATTTTGACTTCACACACGTCCATTCTTTGATTTCACACACCTCCATTTTGACTTCACACACTTCCATTCTGTGACTTCACACACCTCCATTCTGTGACTTCACACACCTACATTGTTTGACTTCACACACCTCCATTTTGACTTCACACACCTCCATTCTATGACTTCACACACCTTCATTCTTACTTCAGAAACATGCATTCTATGACTTCACAAACCTCCCTTCTGTGAATTCACACACCTCCATTCTGGGTTCACACACCTCTGTTCTGTGACTTCACACACCTACATTCTATGACTTCACACACCTCCATCTGTGACTTCACACACATCCATTCTATGACTTCACACTCCTCCATTCTATGTGTTCACACACCTCCATTCTGTGACTTCACACACCTCCATTTTATGACTTCACACACCTCCATTCTGACTTCACACACTTCCATTTTGACTTCAAAGACCTCATTTCTGTGACTTCACACACCTCCATTCTATGATTTCACACACCTCCATTCTATGACTTCACACACCTCCATTCTATGACTTCACACACCTACTTTCTGTGTTGACACACTTCCATTCTGTGACTTCACACACCTCCAATCTGACCTCACACACCTCCATCCTATGACTTCACACACCTCCATTCTATGACTTCACACACCTCCATTCTTTGACTACACACCCCTCCATTCTATGAATTCACACACCTCCACTCTGTGACTTTACACACCTCCACTCTGTGACTACACACACCTCCATTTTGTGATTTCACACACCTCCATTCTATGACTTCACACACCTCCATTCTATGACTTCACACATCTCCACTCTGTGAATTCACACACTTCCATTGTGACTTCACACAACTCTATTCTGTGACTTCATACACATGCCTTCTGTGACTTCACACACCTCCATTCTATGACTTCACACCTCCATTCTATGACTTAAAATCTCCATTCTATGACTTCACACACCAACATTTATTACGTCACACACCTCCATTCTGTGACTTCACACACCTCCATTCTGACATCACACACCTACATTCTATGACTTCACACACTTCCCTTCTATGACTTCACACACCTCCATTCTGTAACTTCACTCACCTCCATTGTGAGTTCACACACCTCCATTCTGTGACTTCACACACCTTGATTCTCTGACTTCAGACACCTCCATTCTACGATTTCACACACCTCCATTCTGTGACTTCACACATCTCCATTCTATGATTTCACACACCTCCATTCTGTGACTTCACACACCTCCATTCTGTGACTTCACCAACCTCCAATATATGACTTCACACACCTCCATTTTGTGACTTTGCACACCTCCATTCTATGACTTCACACACCTCCATTCTATGACTTCACACACCTACATTGTGACTTCACACACACCTCCAATCTGTGACTTCATACACCTCCAATATATGACTTCACACACCTCCATTTTGTGACTTCACACACCTCCATTCTATGACTTCACACACCTCCATTCTATGACTTCACACACCTGCATTGGGACTTCACACACCTCCATTCTCTGACTTCACACACCTCCATTCTGAATTCACACATCTCCATTCTGACTTCACACACCTCAATTCTGTGACTTCACACACCTCCATTCTATGAATTCACATACCTCATTTCTGAGTTGACACACCTCCATTCTGTGACTTCACATACCCCCAATCTGACTTCACACACCTCCAGTCTATGACTTCACACACCTCCATTCTTTGACTTCAAAAACCACCATTCTATGACTTCACACATCTCCATTGAGACTTCACACACCTCCATTCTATGAGTTCACACAGCTCCATTCTGACTTCACACACCTCCATTCTATGACTTCGTACACCTCTAATCTGACTTCACACCCCTCCATTCTGTGACTTCACATACCTCCATTCTTTGACTTCACACCCCTCCATTCTGTGACTTCACACACCTCCATTCTGTGACTTCACACACCTCCATTCTATGAGTTCACACACCTCCATTTTGACTTCACACACCTCCATTCTATGACTTCACACACCTCCATTCTATGACTTCACACACCTCCATTCTAGGACTTCAAACACCTCCATTCTGTGACTTCACACACCTCCATTCTCTGTCTTCACACACCTCCATTGTGACTTCACACACGTCCATTCTATGGGTTCACACACCTCCATTCTGACTTCACACACCTCCATTCTGACTTCACACACCTCCATTCTATGACTTCACACTCCCCCATTCTGACTTCACAAAGCTCCATTCTGTGAATTCACAAAATTCCATTCTATGATTTCACACACCTCCATACTGTGACTTCACACACCTCCATCTATGACTTCAAACACCTCCATTCTGAGTTCACACACCTCCATTCTGTGACTTCACACACCTCCATTCTGACTTCACACACCTCCAATATATGACTTCACACACCTCCATTCTGTGACTTCACACACTTCCATTGTGACGTCACACACCTCCATTCTATGGGTTCACGCACATCCATTCTAGGACTTCACACTCCTCAATTCTGACATCACACAGCTCCATTCTATGACTTCACAGACCACGGATCTGTGACTTCACTCACTTCCATTCTATGACTTCACACACCTCCATTCTATGACTTCACACACCTTCATTCTTACTTCAGAAACATCCATTCTATGACCTCACACACCTCCATTCTATGACTTCACAAATCTCCATTCTGTGACTTCCCACACCTCCATTCTGAGTTCACACATCTCCATTCTGTGACTTCACACACCTGCATTGTGACTTCACCCACCTCCATTCTATGAGTTCACACACCTGCATTGTGACTTCACACACCTCCATTCTATGACTTCACACATCTCCATTCTGACTTCACACACCTCCATGCTGTGACTTCACACACCTCCATTCTATGACTTCACACACCTCCATTCTTTGACTTCACACACCTCCATTCTATGACTTCACACACCTCCACTGTGACTTCACAGAACTCCATTCTGTGACTTCACACACCTCCCTCTGTGACTTCACACACCTCCAATTTATGACTTCACACACTTCCAATCTATGACTTCACACACCTCCATTCTATGACTTCACACACCTGCATTCTGACTTCACACACCTCCATTCTCTGACTTCACACACCTCCATTCTATGACTTCACACACCTCCATTCTGTAACTTCACACACTTCCAATGTTTGACTTCACACACCTCCATTCTATGACTTCATACACCTCCATTCTATGACTTAAAACACATCCATACTTTGACTTCACACACCTCCATTTTGACTTCACACACCTCCATTCTGTGACTTCACACACATCCATTCTTTGACTTCACACACCACAATTTTGACTTCACAGAAGTCCATTCATTGACTTCACACACCTCCATTCTCTGACTTCACACACCTCCATTTTGACTTCACACACTTCCATTCTGTGACTTCACACACCTCCCTTCTATGAATTCACACACCTCCATTCTGTGACTTCACACACCTCCATTGTGAGTTCACCCACTTCCATTCTGTGTCTTCACACACCTCCATTCTGTGACTTCAAACACCTCCATTATGTGACTTCACACACCTCCATTCTTTTACTTTACACACCTCCCTTCTATGAATTCACACCCCTCCATTCTGTGACTTCACACACCTCCATTGTATGACTTCACCCACCTCCATTCTGTGACTTCACACACCTCCATTCTCAGTTCACACACCTCCATTCTGTGACTTCACACACCTCCATTCTGTGACTCCACACCTACATTCTATAACTTAACACACCTCCATTCTATGACTTCACACCCCTCCATTCTATGACTTCACACACCACCATTCTGTGACTTCACACACCTCCATTCTATGACTTCACACACCTCCATTCTGTCACTTCACCACCTCCATTCTATGACTTCACACACCTCCATTCTATGACTTCACACACCTGCATTGTGACTTCACACACGTCCATTATCTTACTTCACATACCTCCATTCTGACTTCACACACCTCCATTCTGTCTTCACACACCTCAATTCTGTGACTTCACACACCTCCATTCTATGATTTCACACACCTCCATTCTATGACTTCACAGACCTCCATTCTATGACTTCACACACCTCCTTTCTGAGTTCACACACATCCATTCTGTGACTTCACACACCTCCATTGTGACTTCATACA
>JANJXV010001841.1:0-70172 GCA_024803745.1 Megascapheus bottae | reverse complement strand
AAACCTCCATTCTATGATTTCACACACCTCCAATCTATGACTTCACACACCTACATTTTATGACGTCACACACCTCCATTTTGACTTCACACACCTCCATTTTGTGACTCCACACAGCTCCCTTCTGTGACTTCACACACCTCCATTCTATGACTTCACACACTTCCATTCTATGACTTCACACACCGCCATTCCGTCACTTCACACACCTGCATTGTGAGTTCACACACCTCCATTCTGTGACCTCACACACCTCCATTCTGCGATTTCACACACCTCAATTCTGAGATGTCACACCTCCATTCTATGAATTCACACACCTCCGTTCTGTGATTTCACACACCTCAATTCTATGACTTCACAGAACTCCATTCTGTGACTTCACACATCTCCATTCTGAGTTCACACACCTCCATTCTGTGACTTCACACACCTCCATTCTGTGACTTCACACAACTCCATTCTATTACTTCACACACTTCCATTCTATGATTTCACATACCTTCATACGATGACATCACACACGTCCATTCTGTGACCTCACACACCTCCATTCTGAGTTCACACACCACCATTCTGTGACTTCACAAACCTCTATTCTATGATTTCACACACCTCCATTCTATGACTTCTCACACCTCCATTTTAGGACGTCACACACCTCCATTTTGACTTCACAAACTTCCATTCTGTGACTTCACACACCTCCATTCTCTGACTTCATGCACTTCCTTTGGGACGTCACATACCTACATTCTATGAGTTCTCACACCTACATTCTATGACTTCACACACCTTCATTCGACTTCACACACCTCCATTCTATGACTTCACAGACCTCGAATCTGTGACTTCACTCACCTCCAATCTATGACTTCACACTCCTCCATTCTATGACTTCCCACACCTCCCTTCTATGACTTCACACCACCATTCTGACTTCACACACCTCCATTCTATGACTTCACACACCTCCATTCTGTGACTTCACACACCTCCATTCTATGACTTCACACACCTTCATTCTTACTTCACAAACATATATTCTATGACTTCACACACCTCCATTCTATGACTTCCCACACCTGCATTCTGACTTCACACACCTCCATTGTATGACTTCACACATCTTCTTTCTGTAACTTCCCACACTTCCAATGTTTGACTTCACAAACCTCCATTCCATGACTTCACACACCTCCATTCTATGAGTTCACAAACCTCCATTCTTTGACTTCACACACCTCCATTTTGATTTCACACACCTACATTCTGTGACTTCACACACCTCCATTTGTGACTTCACACACCACCATTTTGATTTCACACACCACCATTCTGTGACTTCACACACCTCCATTCTTTGACTTCACACACCTCCGTTTTGACTTCACACACTTCCATTCTGTGACTTCACACACCTCCATTCTGAGTTCACACACCTCCATTTTGTGACTTCACAAACCTCTATTCTATGATTTCACACACCTCCATTTTAGGACGTCACAAACCTCCATTTTGACTTCACACAATTTCATTCTGTGACTTCACACACCTCCATTCTATGATTTCACATACCTTCATGCGATGACTTCACACACCTCCATTCTGTGACTTCACACACCTCCATTCTGAGTTCACACACCTCCATTCTGTGACTTCCCAAACCTCTATTCAATGATTTCACACACCTACATTCTATGACTTCACACACCTCCATTTTAGGACGTCACACACCTCCACTTTGACTTCACACACTTTCACTTTGTGACTTCACACACCTAAATTCTATGACTTCACACACTTCCATTGTGACGTCACACACCTCCATTCTATTAGTTCACACACCTACATTCTATGAATTCACACACCTTCATTCGACTTCACACACCTCCATTCTGACTTCACACACCTCTATTATGTGACTTCACACACCTCCATTATATGACGTCATACAACTCCATTCTATGACTTCACACACCTCCATTCTATGACTTCACACACCTCCATTCTGTGACTTCACACACCTCCATTCTATGACTTCACACACTTCCATTCTGTGACTTCCCACACCTCCATTCTGTGACTTCACACACCTCCATTCTATGACTTCACACACCTCTCTTCTGACTTCACACACCTCCATTCTATGACTTCACACACCTCTATTCTGACTTCACACACCTCCATTCTATGACTTCACACACCTCCATTCTGACTTCACACACCTCCATTCTATGACTTTGCACACCTCTCTTCTGACTTCACACACCTCCATTCTGTGACTTCACACACCTCCCTTCGATGACTTCACACACCTACATTCTTTGACTTCACACACAACCATTTTGACTTCACACCTCCATTCTGTGACTTCACACACTTACATTTGTGACTTCTCACACCACCTTTTTGACTTCACACATCTCCATTCTGTGACTTCACACACCTCCATTCTGTGACTTCACACACCTCCATTCTGTGATTTCACACACCACCCTTCCGTGACTTCACCCACCTCCATTCTATGACTTCACACACCTCCATTCTATGACTTCACACACTTCCATTCTATGACTTCACACACCTCCATTCTATGACTTCTCACACCTCCATTCTATGACTTCCCACACCTGCATTCTGACTTCACACACCTCCATTGTATGACTTCACACATCTTCTTTCTGTAACTTCCCACACTTCCAATGTTTGACTTCACAAACCTCCATTCCATGACTTCACACACCTCCATTCTATGAGTTCACAAACCTCCATTCTTTGACTTCACACACCTCCATTTTGATTTCACACACCTACATTCTGTGACTTCACACACCTCCATTTGTGACTTCACACACCACCATTTTGATTTCACACACCACCATTCTGTGACTTCACACACCTCCATTCTTTGACTTCACACACCTCCGTTTTGACTTCACACACTTCCATTCTGTGACTTCACACACCTCCATTCTGAGTTCACACACCTCCATTTTGTGACTTCACAAACCTCTATTCTATGATTTCACACACCTCCATTTTAGGACGTCACAAACCTCCATTTTGACTTCACACAATTTCATTCTGTGACTTCACACACCTCCATTCTATGATTTCACATACCTTCATGCGATGACTTCACACACCTCCATTTTGTGACTTCACACACCTCCATTCTGAGTTCACACACCTCCATTCTGTGACTTCCCAAACCTCTATTCAATGATTTCACACACCTACATTCTATGACTTCACACACCTCCATTTTAGGACGTCACACACCTCCACTTTGACTTCACACACTTCCACTTTGTGACTTCACACACCTAAATTCTATGACTTCACACACTTCCATTGTGACGTCACACACCTCCATTCTATTAGATCACACACCTACATTCTATGAATTCACACACCTTCATTCGACTTCACACACCTCCATTCTGACTTCACACACCTCTATTATGTGACTTCACACACCTCCATTATATGACGTCATACAACACCATTCTATGACTTCACACACCTCCATTCTATGACTTCACACACCTCCATTCTGTGACTTCACACACCTCCATTCTATGACATCACACACCTTCATTCTTACTTCACAAAAATACATTCTATGACTTCACACACCTCCATTCTATGACTTCACACACCTCCATTCTGTGACTTCACACACCTCCATTCTGTGACTTCACACAGCTCCATTCTGTGACTTCACACACCTCCATTTTCCGACTTCACACACCTCCATTCTATGACTTCACACATCCATTTTGACTTCACACAACTCGAAAATATAACTTCAAACACCTCAATTCTGTGACTTCACACACCTCCATTCTATGAATTCATACCGTCCATTCTGTGACTTCACACACCTCCATTCTTTGACTTCACACACCTCCATTCTGTGACTTCACCCACCTCCATTCTGTGACTTCCCACACCTCCATTCTCCGACTTCACACCCCTCCAATTTTACTTCACATACCTCCATTCTATGACTTCACACACCTCCATTCTGTGACTTCACAAACCTCCATTCTATGATTTCACACACCTCCAATCTATGACTTCACACACCTACATTTTATGACGTCACACACCTCCATTTTGACTTCACACACCTCCATTTTGTGACTCCACACAGCTCCCTTCTGTGACTTCACACACCTCCATTCTATGACTTCACACACTTCCATTCTATGACTTCACACACCGCCATTCCGTCACTTCACACACCTGCATTGTGAGTTCACACACCTCCATTCTGTGACCTCACACACCTCCATTCTGCGATTTCACACACCTCAATTCTGAGATGTCACACCTCCATTCTATGAATTCACACACCTCCGTTCTGTGATTTCACACACCTCAATTCTATGACTTCACAGAACTCCATTCTGTGACTTCACACATCTCCATTCTGAGTTCACACACCTCCATTCTGTGACTTCACACACCTCCATTCTGTGACTTCACACAACTCCATTCTATTACTTCACACACTTCCATTCTATGATTTCACATACCTTCATACGATGACATCACACACCTCCATTCTGTGACCTCACACACCTCCATTCTGAGTTCACACACCACCATTCTGTGACTTCACAAACCTCTATTCTATGATTTCACACACCTCCATTCTATGACTTCTCACACCTCCATTTTAGGACGTCACACACCTCCATTTTGACTTCACAAACTTCCATTCTGTGACTTCACACACCTCCATTCTCTGACTTCATGCACTTCCTTTGGGACGTCACATACCTACATTCTATGAGTTCTCACACCTACATTCTATGACTTCACACACCTTCATTCGACTTCACACACCTCCATTCTATGACTTCACAGACCTCGAATCTGTGACTTCACTCACCTCCAATCTATGACTTCACACTCCTCCATTCTATGACTTCCCACACCTCCCTTCTATGACTTCACACCACCATTCTGACTTCACACACCTCCATTCTATGACTTCACACACCTCCATTCTGTGACTTCACACACCTCCATTCTATGACTTCACACACCTTCATTCTTACTTCACAAACATATATTCTATGACTTCACACACCTCCATTCTATGACTTCCCACACCTGCATTCTGACTTCACACACCTCCATTGTATGACTTCACACATCTTCTTTCTGTAACTTCCCACACTTCCAATGTTTGACTTCACAAACCTCCATTCCATGACTTCACACACCTCCATTCTATGAGTTCACAAACCTCCATTCTTTGACTTCACACACCTCCATTTTGATTTCACACACCTACATTCTGTGACTTCACACACCTCCATTTGTGACTTCACACACCACCATTTTGATTTCACACACCACCATTCTGTGACTTCACACACCTCCATTCTTTGACTTCACACACCTCCGTTTTGACTTCACACACTTCCATTCTGTGACTTCACACACCTCCATTCTGAGTTCACACACCTCCATTTTGTGACTTCACAAACCTCTATTCTATGATTTCACACACCTCCATTTTAGGACGTCACAAACCTCCATTTTGACTTCACACAATTTCATTCTGTGACTTCACACACCTCCATTCTATGATTTCACATACCTTCATGCGATGACTTCACACACCTCCATTCTGTGACTTCACACACCTCCATTCTGAGTTCACACACCTCCATTCTGTGACTTCCCAAACCTCTATTCAATGATTTCACACACCTACATTCTATGACTTCACACACCTCCATTTTAGGACGTCACACACCTCCACTTTGACTTCACACACTTCCACTTTGTGACTTCACACACCTAAATTCTATGACTTCACACACTTCCATTGTGACGTCACACACCTCCATTCTATTAGTTCACACACCTACATTCTATGAATTCACACACCTTCATTCGACTTCACACACCTCCATTCTGACTTCACACACCTCTATTATGTGACTTCACACACCTCCATTATATGACGTCATACAACTCCATTCTATGACTTCACACACCTCCATTCTATGACTTCACACACCTCCATTCTGTGACTTCACACACCTCCATTCTATGACATCACACACCTTCATTCTTACTTCACAAACATACATTCTATGACTTCACACACCTCCATTCTATGACTTCACACACCTCCATTCTGTGACTTCACACACCTCCATTCTGTGACTTCACACAGCTCCATTCTGTGACTTCACACACCTCCATTTTCCGACTTCACACACCTCCATTCTATGACTTCACACATCCATTTTGACTTCACACAACTCGAAAATATAACTTCAAACACCTCAATTCTGTGACTTCACACACCTCCATTCTATGAATTCATACCGTCCATTCTGTGACTTCACACACCTCCATTCTTTGACTTCACACACCTCCATTCTGTGACTTCACCCACCTCCATTCTGTGACTTCCCACACCTCCATTCTCCGACTTCACACCCCTCCAATTTTACTTCACATACCTCCATTCTATGACTTCACACACCTCCATTCTGTGACTTCACAAACCTCCATTCTATGATTTCACACACCTCCAATCTATGACTTCACACAATTACATTTTATGACGGCACACACCTCCATTTTGACTTCACACACCTCCATTTTGTGACTCCACACAGCTCCCTCTGTGACTTCACACACCTCCATTCTATGACTTCACACACTTCCATTCTATGACTTCACACACCGCCATTCCGTCACTTCACACACCTGCATTGTGAGTTCACACACCTCCATTCTGTGACCTCACACACCTCCATTCTGCGATTTCACACACCTCAATTCTGAGATGTCACACCTCCATTCTATGAATTCACACACCTCCGTTCTGTGATTTCACACACCTCAATTCTATGACTTCACAGAACTCCATTCTGTGACTTCACACATCTCCATTCTGAGTTCACACACCTCCATTCTGTGACTTCACACACCTCCATTCTGTGATTCACACAACTCCATTCTATTACTTCACACACTTCCATTCTATGATTTCACATACCTTCATACGATGACATCACACACCTCCATTCTGTGACCTCACACACCTCCATTCTGAGTTCACACACCACCATTCTGTGACTTCACAAACCTCTATTCTATGATTTCACACACTTCCATTCTATGACTTCTCACACCTCCATTTTAGGACGTCACACACCTCCATTTTGACTTCACAAACTTCCATTCTGTGACTTCACACACCTCCATTCTCTGACTTCATGCACTTCCTTTGGGACGTCACATACCTACATTCTATGAGTTCTCACACCTACATTCTATGACTTCACACACCTTCATTCGACTTCACACACCTCCATTCTATGACTTCACAGACCTCGAATCTGTGACTTCACTCACCTCCAATCTATGACTTCACACTCCTCCATTCTATGACTTCCCACACCTCCCTTCTATGACTTCACACCACCATTCTGACTTCACACACCTCCATTCTATGACTTCACACACCTCCATTCTGTGACTTCACACACCTCCATTCTATGACTTCACACACCTTCATTCTTACTTCACAAACATATATTCTATGACTTCACACACCTCCATTCTATGACTTCACACACCTCTATTCTATGAATTCATACTCGTCCATTCTGTGACTTCACACACCTCCATTCTTTGACTTCACACACCTCCGTTCTGTGACTTCACCCACCTACATTCTGTGACTTCCCACACCTCCATTCTCCGACTTCACACCCCTCCTATTTTACTTCACATACCTCCATTCTATGACTTCACACACCTCCATTCTGTGACTTCACAAACCTCCATTATATGATTTCACACACCTCCAATCTATGACTTCACACACCTACATTTTATGACGTCACACACCTCCATTTTGACTTCACACACCTCCATTATGTGACTCCACACACCTCACTTCTGTGACTTCACCCACCTCCATTCTAAGACTTCACACACCTTCATTGTATGACTTCACACACCTCCATTCTATGACTTCACACACTTCCATTCTATATTTCACATACCTCCATGCTATGACTTCACACACCTCCATTCTGTGACTTCACACACCTCCATTCTATGACTTCACACACCTCAATTCTGTGACTTCACAAACCTTCATTGTATGATTTCACACACCTCCATTCTATGACTTCACACACCTCCATTTTAGGATATCACACACCTCCATTTTGACTTCACGCACCTCCATTCTGTGACTTCACACACCTCCATACTATGAATTCACACACTTCTATTGTGACGTCACACACCTTTATTCTATGAGTTCACACACCTCCATTCTATGACCTCACACACCTCCATTCTGACTTCACACACCTCCATTCTATGACTTCACAGACCTCGAGTCTGTGACTTCACTCACCTCCACTCTATGACTTCACACTGCTCCATTCTCTGACTTCCCACACCTCCTTTCTATGACTTCACCCACCTCTATTCTATGACTTCACACCTCCATTGTGACTTCACACACCTCCATTCTGTGACTTCACACACCTCCATTATATGATATCACACACCTCCATTCTATGACTTCACACACCTCCATTCTATGACTTCACACACTTCCATTGTGACGTCACACACCTCCATTCTATGAGTTCACACACCTCCATTCTGACTTCACACACCTCCATTCTATTACTTCACACACCTCCATTCTGACTTCACACACCTCTATTCTATGACTTCGCACACCTCCATTCTGATATCACACACCTCCATTCTATGACTTCACAGACCTCGAATCTGTGACTTCACTCGCCTGCATTCTATGACTTTACATTCCTCCATTCTATGACTTCCCAAACCTCATTCTATGACTTCACACACCTTCATTTTTACTTCAGAAACATCCATTCTATGACTTCACACACCTCCGTTCTATGACTTCACAAACCTCCATTCTGTGACTTCACACATCTCCATTCTGAGTTCACACAACTCCATTCAGTCACTTCACACATCTCCATTCTGACTTCACACACCTCCATTGTATGACTTCACACACTTCCATTCTATGACTTCACAGACCTCTATTCTGTGACTTCACAAACCTCCAATCTGAGTTCACACACCTCCATTCTGTGACTTCACACACCTCCATTCTTTGACTTCACACACCTCCATTCTGTGACTCCACCCACCTCCATTCTGTGACTTCCCACACCTCCATTCTCCGACTTCACACCCCTCCAATTTTACTTCACATACCTCCATTCTATGACTTCACACACCTCCATTCTGTGACTTCACACACCTCCATTCTGTGACTTCACACACCTCCATTGTGTGACTTCACACACTTCCATTCTATGACTTCATAAACCTCCCTTTTATAATTTCACACACCCCCATTCTGTGACTTCACACACCTCCATTCTATGACCCCACACACCCTTATTGTATGATTTCACACACCTCCATTCTATGATTTCACACATCCATTTTGACTTCACACACCTCTAATATATGACTTCAAACACCTCAATTCTGTGACTTCACACACCTCCATTCTATGACTTCACACACTTCCATTCTATGACTTGAGAAACCTCCATTTTATAACTTCACACACCTCCATTCTATGACTTCAAACAGTTCCATTCTGTGACTTCACACACCTCCATTCTATGACTTCACACACCTCCATTCTGTGACTTCACACACCTCCATTGTATGACTTCACACACTTCCATTGTGACGTCACTCACCTCCATTCTATGAGTTCACACACCTCCGTTCTGACTTCAAACACCTACATTCTATGACTTCACACACCTCCATTCTGTATTCACACAGCTCCATTCTGTGACTTCACAAAACTCCATTCTATGATTTCACACAACTCCATACTATGACTTCACAAAACTCTATGTATGACTTCACACACCTGCATTCTGACATCACACACCTCCATTCTATGACTTCACAGACCTCGAATCTGTGACTTCACTCACCTGCACTCTATGACTTCACACTCCTAATTCTATGACTTTCCACACCTCCTTTCTATGACTTCACCACCTCCAATCTATGACTACACACCTCCATTCTCACTTCACACTCCTTCATTCTGTGAATTCACACACCTCCATTCTATGTGTTCACATACATCCATTCCATGAATTCACACACCTTCATTCTTACCTCAGAAACATCCATTCTATGACTTCACACACCTTCATTCTTACCTCAGAAACATCCATTCTATGACTTCACACAACCCCATTCTATGACTTCACACACCTCCATTCTATGACTTCACACACTTCCATTCTATGACTTCACACACCTCCATTCTGTGACTTCACACACTTCCATTCTGTGTTCACACACCTCCATTCTATGACTTCACACACTTCCATTCTGTGACTTTCCACACCTCCATTCTGTGACTTCACACACCTCCATTCTATGACTTCACACACCTCTCTTCTGACTTCACACACCTCCATTCTATGACTTCACACACCTCTATTCTGACTTCACACACCTCCATTCTATGACTTCACACACCTCCATTCTGACTTCACACACCTCCATTCTATGACTTTGCACACCTCTATTCTGACTTCACACACCTCCATTCTGTGACTTCACACACCTCCCTTCGATGACTTCACACACCTACATTCTTTGACTTCACCCACAACCATTTTGACTTCACACCTCCATTCTGTGACTTCACACACTTACATTTGTGACATCTCACACCACCTTTTTGACTTCACACATCTCCATTCTGTGACTTCACACACCTCCATTCTGTGACTTCACACACCTCCATTCTGTGATTTCGCACACCACCCTTCCGTGACTTCACCCACCTCCATTCTATGACTTCACACACCTCCATTCTATGACTTCACACACTTCCATTCTATGACTTCACACACCTCCATTCTATGACTTCTCACACCTCCATTCTATGACTTCCCACACCTGCATTCTGACTTCACCCACCTCCATTCTGTGACTTCCCACACCTCCATTCTCCGAATTCACACCCCTCCAATTTGACTTCACATACCTCCATTCTATGACTTCACACACCTCCATTCTGTGACTTCACACACCTCCATACTGTGACTTCACAAACCTCCATTCTATGATTTCACACACCTCCAATCTATGACTTCACACACCTACATTTTATGACGTCACACACCTCCATTTTGACTTCACACACCTCCATTATGTGACTCCACACATCTTGCTTCTGTGACTTCACACACCTCCATTCTATGACTTCACACACCTTCATTGTATGACTTCGCACACCTCCATTCTATGACTTCACACTCTTCCATTCTATGATTTCACATACCTTCATACGACGACTTCACACACCGCCATTCCGTGACTTCACACTCCTGCATTGTGAGTTCACACACCATTCTGTGACCTCACACACCTCCATTCTGCGATTTCACACACCTCCATTCTGAGATGTCACACCTCAATTCTATGAATTCACTCACATCCATTCTGTGATTTCACACACCTCAATTCTCTGACTTCACACAACTCCATTCTGTGACTTCACACATCTCCATTCTGAGTTCACATACCTCCATTCTGTGACTTTACACACCTCCATTCTGTGACTTCACACACCTCCATTCTATGACTTCACACACCTCCATTCTGTGACTTCACCTACCTCCATTCTATGACTTCACAAACCTCCATTCTGTGACTTCACTCACCTCCATTCTGTGACTTCACAAACCTCCATTCTATGATTTCACACACCTCCAATCTATGACTTCACACACCTCCATTTTATGACGTCACACACCTCCATTTTGACTTCTCACACCTCCATTATGTGACTTCACACACCTCTCTTCTGTGACTTCACACACCTCCATTCTATGACTTCACACACCTTCATTGTAGGACTTCGCACACCTCCATTCTATGACTTCACACACTTCCATTCTATGATTTCACATACCTTCATACGATGACTTCACACACCTCCATTTTGTGCCTTCACACACCTCCATTCTGAGTTCACACACCTCCATTCTATGACTTCACAAACCTCTATTCTATGATTTCACACACCTCCATTCTCTGACTTCTCACACCTCCATTTTAGGACGTCACACACCTCCATTTTGACTTCACACACTTCCATTCTGTGACTTCACACACCTCCATTCTATGACTTCACACACTTCCATTGGGACGTTACACACCTCCATTCTATGAGTTCACACACCTTCATTCGACTTCACACACCTCCATTCTATGACTTCACAGACCTCGGATCTGTGACTTCACTCACCTCCAATCTATGACTTCACACTCCTGCATTCTATGACTTCCCACACCTCCTTTCTATGACTTCACACCTCCATTCTGACTTCACACACCTCCATTATGTGACTTCACACACCTCCATTATATGACGTCACACAACTCCGTTCTATGACTTCACACACCTCCATTCTATGACTTCACACACCTCCATTCTGTGACTTCACACTCCGCCATTCTATGACTTCACACACCTTCATTCTTACTTCACAAACATATATTCTATGACTTCACACACCTCCATTCTTTGACTTCACACACCTCCATTCTTTGACTTCACACACCTCCATTCTGTGACTTCACCCACCTCCATTCTGTGACTTCCCACACCTCCGTTCACCGACTTCACACCCCTCCAATTTGACTACACATACCTCCATTCTATGACTTCACACACCTCCATTCTGTGACTTCACAAACCTCCATTCTATGATTTCACACACCTCCAATCTATGACTTCACACACCTACATTTTATGACGTCACACACCTCCATTTTGACTTCGCACACCTCCATTATGTGACTCCACACACCTCCCTTCTGTGACTTCACACACCTCCATTCTATGACTTCACACACTTCCATTCTATGACTTCACACACCTCCATTTTGACTTCACACACCTACATTCTGTGACTTCACACACCTCCATTTGTGACTTCACACACCACCATTTTGATTTCACACACCACCATTCAGTGACTTCACACACCTCCATTGTATGACTTCACACACTTCCATTCTATGACTTCACAGACCTCTATTCTGTGACTTCACAAACCTCCATTCTGAGTTCACACACCTCCATTCTGTGACTTCACACACCTCCATTCTTTGACTTCACACACCTCCATTCTGTGACTCCACCCACCTCCATTCTGTGACTTCCCACACCTCCATTCTCCGACTTCACACCCCTCCAATTTTACTTCACATACCTCCATTCTATGACTTCACACACCTCCATTCTGTGACTTCACACACCTCCATTCTGTGACTTCACACACCTCCATTGTGTGACTTCACACACTTCCATTCTATGACTTCATAAACCTCCCTTTTATAATTTCACACACCCCCATTCTGTGACTTCACACACCTCCATTCTATGACCCCACACACCCTTATTGTATGATTTCACACACCTCCATTCTATGATTTCACACATCCATTTTGACTTCACACACCTCTAATATATGACTTCAAACACCTCAATTCTGTGACTTCACACACCTCCATTCTATGACTTCACACACTTCCATTCTATGACTTGAGAAACCTCCATTTTATAACTTCACACACCTCCATTCTATGACCTCAAACAGTTCCATTCTGTGACTTCACACACCTCCATTCTATGACTTCACACACCTCCATTCTGTGACTTCACACACCTCCATTGTATGACTTCACACACTTCCATTGTGACGTCACTCACCTCCATTCTATGAGTTCACACACCTCCGTTCTGACTTCAAACACCTACATTCTATGACTTCACACACCTCCATTCTGTATTCACACAGCTCCATTCTGTGACTTCACAAAACTCCATTCTATGATTTCACACAACTCCATACTATGACTTCACAAAACTCCATGTATGACTTCACACACCTGCATTCTGACATCACACACCTCCATTCTATGACTTCACAGACCTCGAATCTGTGACTTCACTCACCTGCACTCTATGACTTCACACTCCTAATTCTATGACTTTCCACACCTTCTTTCTATGACTTCACCACCTCCAATCTATGACTACACACCTCCATTCTCACTTCACACTCCTTCATTCTGTGAATTCACACACCTCCATTCAATGTGTTCACATACATCCATTCCATGACTTCACACACCTTCATTCTTACCTCAGAAACATCCATTCTATGACTTCACACAACCCCATTCTATGACTTCACAAACCTCTATTCTGTGACTTCACACACCTCCATTGTGAGTTCACACAACTCCATTCGGTGACTTCACACACCTCCATTCTGACTTCACACACCTCCATTCTATGACTTCACACACTTCCATTCTATGACTTCACACACCTCCATTCTGTGACTTCACACACTTCCATTCTGTGTTCACACACCTCCATTCTATGACTTCACACACTTCCATTCTGTGACTTTCCACACCTCCATTCTGTGACTTCACAAACCTCCATTCTATGACTTCACACACCTCTCTTCTGACTTCACACACCTCCATTCTATGACTTCACACACCTCTATTCTGACTTCACACACCTCCATTCTATGACTTCACACACCTCCATTCTGACTTCACACACCTCCAATCTATGACTTTGCACACCTCTATTCTGACTTCACACACCTCCATTCTGTGACTTCACACACCTCCCTTCGATGACTTCACACACCTACATTCTTTGACTTCACCCACAACCATTTTGACTTCACACCTCCATTCTGTGACTTCACACACTTACATTTGTGACATCTCACACCACCTTTTTGACTTCACACATCTCCATTCTGTGACTTCACACACCTCCATTCTGTGACTTCACACACCTCCATTCTTTGATTTCGCACACCACCCTTCCGTGACTTCACCCACCTCCATTCTATGACTTCACACACCTCCATTCTATGACTTCACACACTTCCATTCTATGACTTCACACACCTCCATTCTATGACTTCTCACACCTCCATTCTATGACTTCCCACACCTGCATTCTGACTTCACCCACCTCCATTCTGTGACTTCCCACACCTCCATTCTCCGAATTCACACCCCTCCAATTTGACTTCACATACCTCCATTCTATGACTTCACACACCTCCATTCTGTGACTTCACACACCTCCATACTGTGACTTCACAAACCTCCATTCTATGATTTCACACACCTCCAATCTATGACTTCACACACCTACATTTTATGACGTCACACACCTCCATTTTGACTTCACACACCTCCATTTTGTGACTCCACACATCTTGCTTCTGTGACTTCACACACCTCCATTCTATGACTTCACCCAACTTCATTGTATGACTTCGCACACCTCCATTCTATGACTTCACACTCTTCCATTCTATGATTTCACATACCTTCATAAGATGACTTCACACACCGCCATTCCGTGACTTCACACTCCTGCATTGTGAGTTCACACACCATTCTGTGACCTCACACACCTCCATTCTGCGATTTCACACACCTCCATTCTGAGATGTCACACCTCAATTCTATGAATTCACTCACCTCCATTCTGTGATTTCACACACCTCAATTCTCTGACTTCACACAACTCCATTCTGTGACTTCACACATCTCCATTCTGAGTTCACATACCTCCATTCTGTGACTTTACACACCTCCATTCTGTGACTTCACACACCTCCATTCTATGACTTCACACACCTCCATTCTGAGACTTCACCTACCTCCATTCTATGACTTCACAAACCTCCATTCTGTGACTTCACTCACCTCCATTCTGTGACTTCACAAACCTCCATTCTATGATTTCACACACCTCCAATCTATGACTTCACACACCTCCATTTTATGACGTCACACACCTCCATTTTGACTTCTCACACCTCCATTATGTGACTTCACACACCTCTCTTCTGTGACTTCACACACCTCCATTCTATGACTTCACACACCTTCATTGTAGGACTTCGCACACCTCCATTCTATGACTTCACACACTTCCATTCTATGATTTCACATACCTTCATACGATGACTTCACACACCTCCATTTTGTGCCTTCACACACCTCCATTCTGAGTTCACACACCTCCATTCTATGACTTCACAAACCTCTATTCTATGATTTCACACACCTCCATTCTCTGACTTCTCACACCTCCATTTTAGGACGTCACACACCTCCATTTTGACTTCACACTCTTCCATTCTGTGACTTCACACACCTCCATTCTATGACTTCACACACTTCCATTGGGACGTTACACACCTCCATTCTATGAGTTCACACACCTTCATTCGACTTCACACACCTCCATTCTATGACTTCACAGACCTCGGATCTGTGACTTCACTCACCTCCAATCTATGACTTCACACTCCTGCATTCTATGACTTCCCACACCTCCTTTCTATGACTTCACACCTCCATTCTGACTTCATACACCTCCATTATGTGACTTCAAACACCTCCATTATATGACGTCACACAACTCCGTTCTATGACTTCACACACCTCCATTCTATGACTTCACACACCTCCATTCTGTGACTTCACACTCCGCCATTCTATGACTTCACACACCTTCATTCTTACTTCACAAACATATATTCTATGACTTCACACACCTCCATTCTTTGACTTCACACACCTCCATTCTTTGACTTCACACACCTCCATTCTGTGACTTCACCCACCTCCATTCTGTGACTTCCCACACCTCCGTTCACCGACTTCACACCCCTCCAATTTGACTACACATACCTCCATTCTATGACTTCACACACCTCCATTCTGTGACTTCACAAACCTCCATTCTATGATTTCACACACCTCCAATCTATGACTTCACACACCTACATTTTATGACGTCACACACCTCCATTTTGACTTCGCACACCTCCATTATGTGACTCCACACACCTCCCTTCTGTGACTTCACACACCTCCATTCTATGACTTCACACACTTCCATTCTATGACTTCACACACCTCCATTTTGACTTCACACACCTACATTCTGTGACTTCACACACCTCCATTTGTGACTTCACACACCACCATTTTGATTTCACACACCACCATTCAGTGACTTCACACACCTCCATTGTATGACTTCACACACTTCCATTCTATGACTTCACAGACCTCTATTCTGTGACTTCACAAACCTCCATTCTGAGTTCACACACCTCCATTCTGTGACTTCACACACCTCCATTCTTTGACTTCACACACCTCCATTCTGTGACTCCACCCACCTCCATTCTGTGACTTCCCACACCTCCATTCTCCGACTTCACACCCCTCCAATTTTACTTCACATACCTCCATTCTATGACTTCACACACCTCCATTCTGTGACTTCACACACCTCCATTCTGTGACTTCACACACCTCCATTGTGTGACTTCACACACTTCCATTCTATGACTTCATAAACCTCCCTTTTATAATTTCACACACCCCCATTCTGTGACTTCACACACCTCCATTCTATGACCCCACACACCCTTATTGTATGATTTCACACACCTCCATTCTATGATTTCACACATCCATTTTGACTTCACACACCTCTAATATATGACTTCAAACACCTCAATTCTGTGACTTCACACACCTCCATTCTATGACTTCACACACTTCCATTCTATGACTTGAGAAACCTCCATTTTATAACTTCACACACCTCCATTCTATGACTTCAAACAGTTCCATTCTGTGACTTCACACACCTCCATTCTATGACTTCACACACCTCCATTCTGTGACTTCACACACCTCCATTGTATGACTTCACACACTTCCATTGTGACGTCACTCACCTCCATTCTATGAGTTCACACACCTCCGTTCTGACTTCAAACACCTACATTCTATGACTTCACACACCTCCATTCTGTATTCACACAGCTCCATTCTGTGACTTCACAAAACTCCATTCTATGATTTCACACAACTCCATACTATGACTTCACAAAACTCCATGTATGACTTCACACACCTGCATTCTGACATCACACACCTCCATTCTATGACTTCACAGACCTCGAATCTGTGACTTCACTCACCTGCACTCTATGACTTCACACTCCTAATTCTATGACTTTCCACACCTCCTTTCTATGATTTCACCACCTCCAATCTATGACTACACACCTCCATTCTCACTTCACACTCCTTCATTCTGTGAATTCACACACCTCCATTCTATGTGTTCACATATATCCATTCCATGACTTCACACACCTTCATTCTTACCTCAGAAACATCCATTCTATGACTTCACACAACCCCATTCTATGACTTCACAAACCTCTATTCTGTGACTTCACACACCTCCATTGTGAGTTCACACAACTCCATTCGGTGACTTCACACACCTCCATTCTGACTTCACACACCTCCATTCTATGACTTCACACACTTCCATTCTATGACTTCACACACCTCCATTCTGTGACTTCACACACTTCCATTCTGTGTTCACACACCTCCATTCTATGACTTCACACACTTCCATTCTGTGACTTTCCACACCTCCATTCTGTGACTTCACACACCTCCATTCTATGACTTCACACACCTCTCTTCTGACTTCACACACCTCCATTCTATGACTTCACACACCTCTATTCTGACTTCACACACCTCCATTCTATGACTTCACACACCTCCATTCTGACTTCACACACCTCCATTCTATGACTTTGCACACCTCTATTCTGACTTCACACACCTCCATTCTGTCACTTCACACACCTCCCTTCGATGACTTCACACACCTACATTCTTTGACTTCACCCACAACCATTTTGACTTCACACCTCCATTCTGTGACTTTACACACTTACATTTGTGACATCTCACACCACCTTTTTGACTTCACACATCTCCATTCTGTGACTTCACACACCTCCATTCTGTGACTTCACACACCTCCATTCTGTGATTTCGCACACCACCCTTCCGTGACTTCACCCACCTCCATTCTATGACTTCACACACCTCCATTCTATGACTTCACACACTTCCATTCTATGACTTCACACACCTCCATTCTATGACTTCTCACACCTCCATTCTATGACTTCCCACACCTGCATTCTGACTTCACCCACCTCCATTCTGTGACTTCCCACACCTCCATTCTCCGAATTCACACCCCTCCAATTTGACTTCACATACCTCCATTCTATGACTTCACACACCTCCATTCTGTGACTTCACACACCTCCATACTGTGACTTCACAAACCTCCATTCTATGATTTCACACACCTCCAATCTATGACTTCACACACCTACATTTTATGACGTCACACACCTCCATTTTGACTTCACACACCTCCATTATGTGACTCCACACATCTTGCTTCTGTGACTTCACACACCTCCATTCTATGACTTCACACACCTTCATTGTATGACTTCGCACACCTCCATTCTATGACTTCACACTCTTCCATTCTATGATTTCACATACCTTCATACGATGACTTCACACACCGCCATTCCATGACTTCACACTCCTGCATTGTGAGTTCACACACCATTCTGTGACCTCACACACCTCCATTCTGCGATTTCACACACCTCCATTCTGAGATGTCACACCTCAATTCTATGAATTCACTCACCTACATTCTGTGATTTCACACACCTCAATTCTCTGACTTCACACAACTCCATTCTGTGACTTCACACATCTCCATTCTGAGTTCACATACCTCCATTCTGTGACTTTACACACCTCCATTCTGTGACTTCACACACCTCCATTCTGTGACTTCACCTACCTCCATTCTATGACTTCACAAACCTCCATTCTGTGACTTCACTCACCTCCATTCTGTGACTTCACAAACCTCCATTCTATGATTTCACACACCTCCAATCTATGACTTCACACACCTCCATTTTATGACGTCACACACCTCCATTTTGACTTCTCACACCTCCATTATGTGACTTCACACACCTCTCTTCTGTGACTTCACACACCTCCATTCTATGACTTCACACACCTTCATTGTAGGACTTCGCACACCTCCATTCTATGACTTCACACACTTCCATTCTATGATTTCACATACCTTCATACGATGACTTCACACACCTCCATTTTGTGCCTTCACACACCTCCATTCTGAGTTCACACACCTCCATTCTATGACTTCACAAACCTCTATTCTATGATTTCACACACCTCCATTCTCTGACTTCTCACACCTCCATTTTAGGACGTCACACACCTCCATTTTGACTTCACACACTTCCATTCTGTGACTTCACACACCTCCATTCTATGACTTCACACACTTCCATTGGGACGTTACACACCTCCATTCTATGAGTTCACACACCTTCATTCGACTTCACACACCTCCATTCTATGACTTCACAGACCTCGAATCTGTGACTTCACTCACCTCCAATCTATGACTTCACACTCCTGCATTCTATGACTTCCCACACCTCCTTTCTATGACTTCACACCTCCATTCTGACTTCACACACCTCCATTATGTGACTTCACACACCTCCGTTCTATGACTTCACACACCTCCATTCTATGACTTCACACACCTCCATTCTGTGACTTCACACTCAGCCATTCTATGACTTCACACACCTTCATTCTTACTTCACAAACATACATTCTATGACTTCACACACCTCCATTCTTTGACTTCACACACCTCCATTCTTTGACTTCACACACCTCCATTCTGTGACTTCACCCACCTCCATTCTGTGACTTCCCACACCTCCATTCACCGACTTCACACCCCTCCAATTTGACTACACATACCTCCATTCTATGACTTCACACACCTCCATTCTGTGACTTCACAAACCTCCATTCTATGATTTCACACACCTCCAATCTATGACTTCACACACCTACATTTTATGACGTCACACACCTCCATTTTGACTTCGCACACCTCCATTATGTGACTCCACACACCTCCCTTCTGTGACTTCACACACCTCCATTCTATGACTTCACACACTTCCATTCTATGACTTCACACACCTCCATTTTGACTTCACACACCTACATTCTGTGACTTCACACACCTCCATTTGTGACTTCACACACCACCATTTTGATTTCACACACCACCATTCAGTGACTTCACACACCTCCGTTTTGACTTCACACACTTCCATTCTGTGACTTCACACACCACCATTGTTTGACTTCACACACCTCCATTCTTTGACTTCACACACCTCCATTCTATTAGTTCACAAACATCCATTCTATGAGTTCAACACCAAAATTTTGTCTTCACACACCTCCATTCTATTACTTCACACACCTTCATTCTTAATTCAGAAACATCCATTCTATGACTTCACACACCTCCATTCTATGACTTCGCAAACCTCCATTCTGTGACTTCACACACCTCCATTCTGACTTCACACACCTCCATTCCATGACTTCACACACTTCCATTCTATGACTTCACACACCTCCATTCTGTGACTTCACACACCTCCATTCTGTGACTTCACACACCTCCATTCTATGACTTCACACACCAACATTCTATGACTTAACACACCTCCATTCTATGATTTCACACATCCATTTTGACTTCACACACCTAAAATATATGACTTCATACCCGTCCATTCTGTGACTTCACATACCTCCATTCTATGACTTCACAAACCTCCATTCTGTAACTTCACACACTACCATTCTGTGACTTCACGAACCTCCATTCTATGATTTCCCACACCTCAATTCTATGACTTCACACACCTCCATTCTATGATTTCACACACCTCCATTCTATGACTTCACACACCTCCATTTTATGACGTCACACACCTCCATTTTGACTTCTCACACCTCCATTCTGTGACTTCACACACCTCCATTCTATGACCTCACACTCCCTCATTGTATGATTTCACACAACTCCATTATATGACTTCACACATCCATTTTGACTTCACACACCTCCAATATATGACTTCAAACACCTCAATTCTGTGACTTCACACACCTCCATTCTATGACCTCATACCCTCCATTCTGTGACTCCACACACCTCCATTCTATGACTTCACACACTTCCATTCTATGACTTCACACACCTCCATTCTGTGACATCACACACCTCCATTCTATGACTTCACACATTCCATTCTATGACTTCACACACCTCCATTCTATGACTTCACACACCTCCATTCTATGACTTCCCACACCTGCATTCTGACTTCACACACCTCCATTCTATGACTTCACATATCTTCTTTCTGTAACTTCCCACACTTCCAATATTTCACTTCACAAACCTCCATTCCATGACTTCACACACCTCCATTCTATGAGTTCACACACCTCCATTCTTTGACTTCACACACCTCCATTTTGACTTCACACACCTACATTCTGTGACTTCACACACCTCCATTTGTGACTTCACACACCACCATTTTGATTTCACACACCTCCATTCTGTGACTTCACACACCTCCATTCTTTGAGTTCACACACCTCCGTTTTGACTTCACACACTTCCATTCTGTGACTTCACACACCTCCATTCTGTGACTTCACACACCACCATTGTTTGACTTCTAACACCTCCATTCTGTGACTTCACACACCTCCATTCGGAGTTCACACACCTGCATTCGGTGACTTCACACACCTCCATTCTGACTTCACACACCTCAATTCTATGACTTCACACACCTCCATTCTGTGACTTCACACACCACCATTTTTTGACTTCAAACACCTCCATTCTGTGACTTCACACACCTCCATTCGGAGTTCACACACCTGCATTCTGTGACTTCACACACCTCCATTCTGACTTCACACACCTCAATTCTATGACTTCACACACTTCCATTCTGTGACTTCACACACCTCCATTCTGTGACTTCACACACCTCCATTCTGTGACTTCACACACCTCCATTCTATGACTCCACACACCAACATTCTATGACTTAACACACCTCCATTCTATGATTTCACACATCCATTTTGACTTCACACACCTAAAATATATGACTTCATACCCGTCCATTCTGTGACTTCACATACCTCCATTCTATGACTTCACAAACCTCCATTCTGTGACTTCACACACCTCCATTCTGTGACTTCACAAACCTCCATTCTATGATTTCTCACACCTCAATTCTATGACTTCACACACCTCCAGTTTATGACGTCACACAACTCTATTTTGACTTCACACACTTCCATTATGTGACTTTAAACACATCCCTTCTGTGACTTCACACACCAACATTTTATGACTTCACACACCTTCATTCTGTGACTTCACACACCTCCATTATATGACTTCACACACTTCCATTCTATGATTTCACATACCTCCATGCTATGACTTCACACACCTCCATTCTGTGACTTCACACACCTCCATTCTGAGTTCAAACACCTCCACTCTGTGACTTCACAAACCTCCATTCTATGATTTCACACACCTCCATTCTATGACTTCACACACCTCCATTTTATGACGTCACACACCTCCATTTTGGCTTCTCACACCTCCATTCTGTGACTTCACACACCTCCATTCTATGACTTCACACACTTCCATTGGGACGTTACACACCTCCATTCTATGAGTTCACACACCTTCATTCGACTTCACACACCTCCATTCTATGACTTCACAGACCTCGAATCTGTGACTTCACTCACCTCCAATCTATGACTTCACACTCCTGCATTCTATGACTTCCCACACCTCCTTTCTATGACTTCACACCTCCATTCTGACTTCACACACCTCCATTATGTGACTTCACACACCTCCGTTCTATGACTTCACACACCTCCATTCTATGACTTCACACACCTCCATTCTGTGACTTCACACTCAGCCATTCTATGACTTCACACACCTTCATTCTTACTTCACAAACATACATTCTATGACTTCACACACCTCCATTCTTTGACTTCACACACCTCCATTCTTTGACTTCACACACCTCCATTCTGTGACTTCACCCACCTCCATTCTGTGACTTCCCACACCTCCATTCACCGACTTCACACCCCTCCAATTTGACTACACATACCTCCATTCTATGACTTCACACACCTCCATTCTGTGACTTCACAAACCTCCATTCTATGATTTCACACACCTCCAATCTATGACTTCACACACCTACATTTTATGACGTCACACACCTCCATTTTGACTTCGCACACCTCCATTATGTGACTCCACACACCTCCCTTCTGTGACTTCACACACCTCCATTCTATGACTTCACACACTTCCATTCTATGACTTCACACACCTCCATTTTGACTTCACACACCTACATTCTGTGACTTCACACACCTCCATTTGTGACTTCACACACCACCATTTTGATTTCACACACCACCATTCAGTGACTTCACACACCTCCGTTTTGACTTCACACACTTCCATTCTGTGACTTCACACACCACCATTGTTTGACTTCACACACCTCCATTCTTTGACTTCACACACCTCCATTCTATTAGTTCACAAACATCCATTCTATGAGTTCAACACCAAAATTTTGTCTTCACACACCTCCATTCTATTACTTCACACACCTTCATTCTTAATTCAGAAACATCCATTCTATGACTTCACACACCTCCATTCTATGACTTCGCAAACCTCCATTCTGTGACTTCACACACCTCCATTCTGACTTCACACACCTCCATTCCATGACTTCACACACTTCCATTCTATGACTTCACACACCTCCATTCTGTGACTTCACACACCTCCATTCTGTGACTTCACACACCTCCATTCTATGACTTCACACACCAACATTCTATGACTTAACACACCTCCATTCTATGATTTCACACATCCATTTTGACTTCACACACCTAAAATATATGACTTCATACCCGTCCATTCTGTGACTTCACATACCTCCATTCTATGACTTCACAAACCTCCATTCTGTAACTTCACACACTACCATTCTGTGACTTCACGAACCTCCATTCTATGATTTCCCACACCTCAATTCTATGACTTCACACACCTCCATTCTATGATTTCACACACCTCCATTCTATGACTTCACACACCTCCATTTTATGACGTCACACACCTCCATTTTGACTTCTCACACCTCCATTCTGTGACTTCACACACCTCCATTCTATGACCTCACACTCCCTCATTGTATGATTTCACACAACTCCATTATATGACTTCACACATCCATTTTGACTTCACACACCTCCAATATATGACTTCAAACACCTCAATTCTGTGACTTCACACACCTCCATTCTATGACCTCATACCCTCCATTCTGTGACTCCACACACCTCCATTCTATGACTTCACACACTTCCATTCTATGACTTCACACACCTCCATTCTGTGACATCACACACCTCCATTCTATGACTTCACACATTCCATTCTATGACTTCACACACCTCCATTCTATGACTTCACACACCTCCATTCTATGACTTCCCACACCTGCATTCTGACTTCACACACCTCCATTCTATGACTTCACATATCTTCTTTCTGTAACTTCCCACACTTCCAATATTTCACTTCACAAACCTCCATTCCATGACTTCACACACCTCCATTCTATGAGTTCACACACCTCCATTCTTTGACTTCACACACCTCCATTTTGACTTCACACACCTACATTCTGTGACTTCACACACCTCCATTTGTGACTTCACACACCACCATTTTGATTTCACACACCTCCATTCTGTGACTTCACACACCTCCATTCTTTGAGTTCACACACCTCCGTTTTGACTTCACACACTTCCATTCTGTGACTTCACACACCTCCATTCTGTGACTTCACACACCACCATTGTTTGACTTCTAACACCTCCATTCTGTGACTTCACACACCTCCATTCGGAGTTCACACACCTGCATTCGGTGACTTCACACACCTCCATTCTGACTTCACACACCTCAATTCTATGACTTCACACACCTCCATTCTGTGACTTCACACACCACCATTTTTTGACTTCAAACACCTCCATTCTGTGACTTCACACACCTCCATTCGGAGTTCACACACCTGCATTCTGTGACTTCACACACCTCCATTCTGACTTCACACACCTCAATTCTATGACTTCACACACTTCCATTCTGTGACTTCACACACCTCCATTCTGTGACTTCACACACCTCCATTCTGTGACTTCACACACCTCCATTCTATGACTCCACACACCAACATTCTATGACTTAACACACCTCCATTCTATGATTTCACACATCCATTTTGACTTCACACACCTAAAATATATGACTTCATACCCGTCCATTCTGTGACTTCACATACCTCCATTCTATGACTTCACAAACCTCCATTCTGTGACTTCACACACCTCCATTCTGTGACTTCACAAACCTCCATTCTATGATTTCTCACACCTCAATTCTATGACTTCACACACCTCCAGTTTATGACGTCACACAACTCTATTTTGACTTCACACACTTCCATTATGTGACTTTAAACACATCCCTTCTGTGACTTCACACACCAACATTTTATGACTTCACACACCTTCATTCTGTGACTTCACACACCTCCATTATATGACTTCACACACTTCCATTCTATGATTTCACATACCTCCATGCTATGACTTCACACACCTCCATTCTGTGACTTCACACACCTCCATTCTGAGTTCAAACACCTCCACTCTGTGACTTCACAAACCTCCATTCTATGATTTCACACACCTCCATTCTATGACTTCACACACCTCCATTTTATGACGTCACACACCTCCATTTTGGCTTCTCACACCTCCATTCTGTGACTTCACACACCTCCATTCTATGACTTCACACACTTCCTTTGTTACGTCACACACCTCCATTCTATGTGATTACACACCTCCATTCGATGACTTCACACACCTCCATTCTGACTTCACACACCTCCATTCTATGACTTCACACACTTCCATTCTATGATTTCACATACCTCCATGCTATGACTTCACACACCTCCATTCTGTGACTTCACACACCTCCATTCTGAGTTCAAACACCTCCACTCTGTGACTTCACAAACCTCCATTCTATGATTTCACACACCTCCATTCTATGACTTCACACACCTCCATTTTATGACGTCACACACCTCCATTTTGGCTTCTCACACCTCCATTCTGTGACTTCACACACCTCCATTCTATGACTTCACACACTTCCTTTGTTACGTCACACACCTCCATTCTATGTGATTACACACCTCCATTCGATGACTTCACACACCTCCATTCTGACTTCACACACCTCCATTCTATGACTTCACAGACCTGGAATATGTGACTTCACTCACCTCCACTCTAATACTTCACACTCCTCCAATCTATGACTTCCCACAACTCTTTTCTATGACTTCACCCACCTCCATTTTATGACTTCACACACCTCCATTCTGTGACTTCACACACGTTCATTCTATGACCTCACACACCTTCATTCTATGATTTCACACACCTCCATTCTATGACTTCACACATCCATTTTGACTTCACACACCTCCAATATATGACTTCAAACACCTCAATTCTGTGACTTCACACACCTCCATTCTATGAGTTCATACCTTCCATTCTGTGACTTCACAGACCTCCATTCTATGACTTCACACACTTCCATTCTATGAGTTCACACACCTCCATTCTGTGACTTTACACACCTCCATTCTGACTTCACACACCTCCATTCTGTGACGTCACATCCCTCCATTCTGTGACTTCCCACACGTCCATTATGTGACTTCACACACCTCCATTCTATGATTTCACACACCTCCATTCTATGACTTCACACCTCCATTCTGACTTCACACACCTACATTCTGTCACTTCACACACCTCCATTATATGACTTCACACACCTCCATTCTATGACTTCACACACCTCCATTCTATGACTTCACACACCTCCATGTTGTGACTTCACACACCTCCATTCTATGACTTCACACACCTTCTTCTTACTTCACAAACATACATTCTATGACTTCACACACCTCCATTCTATGATTTCACACACCTCCATTCTATGACTTCACACACCTCCATTTTATGACGTCACACACCTCCATTTTGACTTCTCACACCTCCATTCTGTGACTTCACACACCTCCATTCTATGACCTCACACTCCCTCATTGTATGATTTCACACAACTCCATTATATGACTTCACACATCCATTTTGACTTCACACACCTCCAATATATGACTTCAAACACCTCAATTCTGTGACTTCACACACCTCCATTCTATGACCTCATACCCTCCATTCTGTGACTCCACACACCTCCATTCTATGACTTCACACACTTCCATTCTATGACTTCACACACCTCCATTCTGTGACATCACACACCTCCATTCTATGACTTCACACATTCCATTCTATGACTTCACACACCTCCATTCTATGACTTCACACACCTCCATTCTATGACTTCCCACACCTGCATTCTGACTTCACACACCTCCATTCTATGACTTCACATATCTTCTTTCTGTAACTTCCCACACTTCCAATATTTCACTTCACAAACCTCCATTCCATGACTTCACACACCTCCATTCTATGAGTTCACACACCTCCATTCTTTGACTTCACACACCTCCATTTTGACTTCACACACCTACATTCTGTGACTTCACACACCTCCATTTGTGACTTCACACACCACCATTTTGATTTCACACACCTCCATTCTGTGACTTCACACACCTCCATTCTTTGAGTTCACACACCTCCGTTTTGACTTCACACACTTCCATTCTGTGACTTCACACACCTCCATTCTGTGACTTCACACACCACCATTGTTTGACTTCTAACACCTCCATTCTGTGACTTCACACACCTCCATTCGGAGTTCACACACCTGCATTCGGTGACTTCACACACCTCCATTCTGACTTCACACACCTCAATTCTATGACTTCACACACCTCCATTCTGTGACTTCACACACCACCATTTTTTGACTTCAAACACCTCCATTCTGTGACTTCACACACCTCCATTCGGAGTTCACACACCTGCATTCTGTGACTTCACACACCTCCATTCTGACTTCACACACCTCAATTCTATGACTTCACACACTTCCATTCTGTGACTTCACACACCTCCATTCTGTGACTTCACACACCTCCATTCTGTGACTTCACACACCTCCATTCTATGACTCCACACACCAACATTCTATGACTTAACACACCTCCATTCTATGATTTCACACATCCATTTTGACTTCACACACCTAAAATATATGACTTCATACCCGTCCATTCTGTGACTTCACATACCTCCATTCTATGACTTCACAAACCTCCATTCTGTGACTTCACACACCTCCATTCTGTGACTTCACAAACCTCCATTCTATGATTTCTCACACCTCAATTCTATGACTTCACACACCTCCAGTTTATGACGTCACACAACTCTATTTTGACTTCACACACTTCCATTATGTGACTTTAAACACATCCCTTCTGTGACTTCACACACCAACATTTTATGACTTCACACACCTTCATTCTGTGACTTCACACACCTCCATTATATGACTTCACACACTTCCATTCTATGATTTCACATACCTCCATGCTATGACTTCACACACCTCCATTCTGTGACTTCACACACCTCCATTCTGAGTTCAAACACCTCCACTCTGTGACTTCACAAACCTCCATTCTATGATTTCACACACCTCCATTCTATGACTTCACACACCTCCATTTTATGACGTCACACACCTCCATTTTGGCTTCTCACACCTCCATTCTGTGACTTCACACACCTCCATTCTATGACTTCACACACTTCCTTTGTTACGTCACACACCTCCATTCTATGTGATTACACACCTCCATTCGATGACTTCACACACCTCCATTCTGACTTCACACACCTCCATTCTATGACTTCACACACTTCCATTCTATGATTTCACATACCTCCATGCTATGACTTCACACACCTCCATTCTGTGACTTCACACACCTCCATTCTGAGTTCAAACACCTCCACTCTGTGACTTCACAAACCTCCATTCTATGATTTCACACACCTCCATTCTATGACTTCACACACCTCCATTTTATGACGTCACACACCTCCATTTTGGCTTCTCACACCTCCATTCTGTGACTTCACACACCTCCATTCTATGACTTCACACACTTCCTTTGTTACGTCACACACCTCCATTCTATGTGATTACACACCTCCATTCGATGACTTCACACACCTCCATTCTGACTTCACACACCTCCATTCTATGACTTCACAGACCTGGAATATGTGACTTCACTCACCTCCACTCTAATACTTCACACTCCTCCAATCTATGACTTCCCACAACTCTTTTCTATGACTTCACCCACCTCCATTTTATGACTTCACACACCTCCATTCTGTGACTTCACACACGTTCATTCTATGACCTCACACACCTTCATTCTATGATTTCACACACCTCCATTCTATGACTTCACACATCCATTTTGACTTCACACACCTCCAATATATGACTTCAAACACCTCAATTCTGTGACTTCACACACCTCCATTCTATGAGTTCATACCTTCCATTCTGTGACTTCACAGACCTCCATTCTATGACTTCACACACTTCCATTCTATGACTTCACACACCTACATTCTGTGACTTTACACACCTCCATTCTGACTTCACACACCTCCATTCTGTGACGTCACATCCCTCCATTCTGTGACTTCCCACACGTCCATTATGTGACTTCACACACCTCCATTCTATGATTTCACACACCTCCATTCTATGACTTCACACCTCCATTCTGACTTCACACACCTACATTCTGTCACTTCACACACCTCCATTATATGACTTCACACACCTCCATTCTATGACTTCACACACCTCCATTCTATGACTTCACACACCTCCATGTTGTGACTTCACACACCTCCATTCTATGACTTCACACACCTTCTTCTTACTTCACAAACATACATTCTATGACTTCACACACCTCCATTCTATGACTTCACACACCTCCATTCTGTGACTTCACACACCTCCATTCTGACTTCACAGAGCTCCATTCTATGACTTCACACACCTCCATTCTGTGACTTCACACACCTCCATTCTATGAATTCACACACTTCCATTGTGACGTCACGCACCTCCATTCTATGAGTTCACACACCTCCATTTTGACTTCACACACCTCCATTCTGTTACTTCACACACCTCCATTCTGAATTCACACAGCTCCATTCTGTGACCTCACAAAACTCCATTCTATGGTTTCACACACCTCCAATCTATGACTTCACAGACCTCGAATCTGTGACTTCACTCACCTGCACTCTATGACTTCACACACTTCCATTCTATGACTTCACACACCTCCATTTTATAACATCACACACCTCCATTGTGTGACTTCACACACCTCCATTCTATGACCTCACACACCCTCATTCTATGATTTCACAGACCTCCATTCTATGACTGCAAACATCCATTTTGACTTCACACACCTCTAATATATGACTACAAACACCTCAGTTCTGTGATTTCACACACCTCCATTCTATGACTTCACACACTTCCCTTCTATGATTTCACATACCTCCATGCTATGACTTCACACACCTCCATTCTGTGACTTCACACACCTCCATTCTGAGTTCACACACCTCCATTCTGTGACTTCACAAACCTCCATTCTATGATTTCACACACCTCCATTCTATGACTTCACACACCTCCATTTTATGACGTCACACACCTCCATTTTGACTTCTCACACCTCCATTCTGTGACTTCACACACCTCCATTCTATGACTTCACACACTTCCATTGTGACATCACACACCTCCATTTTATGAGTTCACAAACCTCCATTCTATGACTTCACACACCTCCATTCTGACTTCACACATCTCCATTCTATGACTTCACGACCTCGAATATGTGACTTCACTCACCTCCACTCTATGATTTCACACTCCTCCATTCTATGACTTCCCACACCTCCTTTCTATGACTTCCCCCACCTCCATTTTATGACTTCACACACCTCCATTCTGTGACTTCACACACCTCCATTCTATGACCTCACACTCCCTAATTGTATGATTTCACACAACTCCATTATATGACTTCACACATCCATTTTGACTTCACACACCTCCAATATATGACTTCAAACACCTCAATTCTGTGACTTCACACACCTCCATTCTATGACCTCATACCCTCCATTCTGAGACTCGACACACCTCCATTCTATGACTTCACACACTTCCATTCTATGACTTCACACACCTCCATTCTGAGTTCACACACCTCCATTCTGTGACTTCACACACCTCCATTCTGTGACTTCACACACCTCCATTCTGTGACTTTACACACCTCCATTGTGAGTTCACAGTCCTCCATTCTGTGATGTCACACACTTCCATTCTGTGACTTCACACAACTCCATTGTATGACTTCACACAATTCCATTCTATGACTTCACACACCTCCATTCTGTGACATCACACACCTCCATTCTATGACTTCACACATTCCATTCTATGACTTCACACACCTCCATTCTATGACTTCACACACCTCCATTCTATGACTTCCCACACCTGCATTCTGACTTCACACACCTCCATTCTATGACTTCACACATCTTCTTTCTGTAACTTCCCACACTTCCAATATTTCACTTCACAAACCTCCATTCTATGACTTCACACATCTCCATTCTATGAGTTCACACACCTCCATTCTTTGACTTCACACACCTCCATTTTGACTTCACACACCTACATTCTGTGACTTCACACACCTCCATTTGTGACTTCACACACCACCATTTTGATTTCACACACCTCCATTCTGTGACTTCACACATCTCCATTCTTTGAGTTCACACACCTCCGTTTTGACGTCACACACTTCCATTCTGTGACTTCACACACCTCCATTCTGTGACTTCACACACCACCATTGTTTGACTTCAAACACCTCCATTCTGTGACTTCACACACCTCCATTCGGAGTTCACACACCTGCATTCGGTGACTTCACACACCTCCATTCTGCCTTCACACACCTCAATTCTATGAGTTCACACACCTCCATTCTGTGACTTCACACACGACCATTTTTTGACTTCAAACACCTCCATTCTGTGACTTCACACACCTCCATTCGGAGTTCACACACCTGCATTCTGTGACTTCACACACCTCCATTCTGACTTCACACACCTCAATTCTATGACTTCACACACTTCCATTCTGTGACTTCACACACCTCCATTCTGTGACTTCACACACCTCCATTCTGTGACTTCACACACCTCCATTCTGACTTCACACAGCTCCATTCTATGACTTCACACACCTCCATTCTTACTTTACAAACATCCATTCTATAACTTCACACAACTCCATTCTATGACTTTACACACCTCCATTCTGTGACTTCACATACCTCCATTCTATGACTTCACAAACCTCCATTCTGTGACTTCACACACCTCCATTCTATGACTACACACACCTCCATTCTGACTTCACACACCTCCATTCTATTACTTCACACACCTCCATTCTGAATTCACACAGCTCCATTCTGTGACTTCACAAAACTCCATTCTATGGTTTCACACAACTCCATACCACGACTTCACACAACTCCATCTATGACTTCACACACCTCCATTCTGACATCACAAACCTATATTGTATGACTTCGCACACCTCCATTCTGACATCACACACCTCCATTCTATGACTTCACAGACCTCGAATCTGTGACTTCACTCACCTGCACTCTATGACTTCACACTCCTCCATTCTATGACTTCACACACCTCCATTCTATGACTTCCCACACCTGCATTCTGACTTCACACACCTCCATTCTATGACTTCACACATCTTCTTTCTGTAACTTCCCACACTTCCAATATTTCACTTCACAAACCTCCATTCCATGACTTCACACACCTCCATTCTATGAGTTCACACACCTCCATTCTTTGACTTCACACACCTCCATTTTGACTCCACACACCTACATTCTGTGACTTCACACACCTCCATTTGTGACTTCACACACCACCATTTTGATTTCACACACCTCCATTCTGTGACTTCACACACCTCCATTCTTTGAGTTCACACACCTCCGTTTTGACTTCACACACTTCCATTCTGTGACTTCACACACCTCCATTCTGTGACTTCACACACCACCATTGTTTGACTTCTAACACCTCCATTCTGTGACTTCACACACCTCCATTCGGAGTTCACACACCTGCATTCGGTGACTTCACACACCTCCATTTTGACTTCACACACCTCAATTCTATGACTTCACACACCTCCATTCTGTGACTTCACACACCACCATTTTTTGACTTCAAACACCTCCATTCTGTGACTTCACACACCTCCATTCTGTGACTTCACACACCTCCATTCTATGACTCCACACACCAACATTCTATGACTTAACACACCTCCATTCTATGATTTCACACATCCATTTTGACTTCACACACCTAAAATATATGACTTCATACCCGTCCATTCTGTGACTTCACATACCTCCATTCTATGACTTCACAAACCTCCATTCTGTGACTTCACACACCTCCATTCTGTGACTTCACAAACCTCCATTCTATGATTTCTCACACCTCAATTCTATGACTTCACACACCTCCAGTTTATGACGTCACACAACTCTATTTTGACTTCACACACTTCCATTATGTGACTTTAAACACATCCCTTCTGTGACTTCACACACCTCCATTTTATGACTTCACACACCTTCATTCTGTGACTTCACACACCTCCATTCTATGACTTCACACACTTCCATTCTATGATTTCACATACCTCCATGCTATGACTTCACACACCTCCATTCTGTGACTTCACACACCTCCATTCTGAGTTCAAACACCTCCACTCTGTGACTTCACAAACCTCCATTCTATGATTTCACACACCTCCATTCTATGACTTCACACACCTCCATTTTATGACGTCACACCCCTCCATTTTGGCTTCTCACACCTCCATTCTGTGACTTCACACACCTCCATTCTATGACTTCACACACTTCCTTTGTTACGTCACACACCTCCATTCTATGTGTTTACACAGCTCCATTCGATGACTTCACACACCTCCATTCTGACTTCACACACCTCCATTCTATGACTTCACAGACCTCGAATATGTGACTTCACTCACCTCCACTCTAATACTTCACACTCCTCCAATCTATGACTTCCCACACCTCCTTTCTATGACTTCACCCACCTCCATTTTATGACTTCACACACCTCCATTCTGTGACTTCACACACGTCCATTCTATGACCTCACACACCCTCATTCTACGATTTCACACACCTCCATTCTATGACTTCACACATCCATTTTGACTTCACACACCTCCAATATATGACTTCAAACACCTCAATTCTGTGACTTCACACACCTCCATTCTATGAGTTCATACCTTCCATTCTGTGACTTCACAGACCTCCATTCTATGACTTCACACACTTCCATTCTATGACTTCACACACCTCCATTCTGTGACTTTACACACCTCAATTCTGACTTCACACACCTCCATTCTGTGACGTCACATCCCTCCATTCTGTGACTTCCCACACGTCCATTATGTGACTTCACACACCTCCATTCTATGATTTCACACACCTCCATTCTATGACTTCACACCTCCATTCTGACTTCACACACCTCCATTCTGTCACTTCACACACCTCCATTATATGACTTCACACACCTCCATTCTATGACTTCACACACCTCCATTCTATGACTTCACACACCTCCATGCTGTGACTTCACACACCTCCATTCTATGACTTCACACACCTTCTTCTTACTTCACAAACATACATTCTATGACTTCACACACCTCCATTCTATGACTTCACACACCTCCATTCTGTGACTTCACACACCTCCATTCTGACTTCACAGAGCTCCATTCTATGACTTCACACACCTCCATTCTGTGACTTCACACACCTCCATTCTATGAATTCACAAACTTCCATTGTGACGTCACGCACCTCCATTCTATGAGTTCACACACCTCCATTCTGACTTCACACACCTCCATTCTGTTACTTCACACACCTCCATTCTGAATTCACACAGCTCCATTCTGTGACCTCACAAAACTCCATTCTATGGTTTCACACACCTCCAATCTATGACTTCACAGACCTCGAATCTGTGACTTCACTCACCTGCACTCTATGACTTCACACACTTCCATTCTATGACTTCACACACCTCCATTTTATAACATCACACACCTCCATTCTGTGACTTCACACACCTCCATTCTATGACCTCACACACCCTCATTCTATGATTTCACAGACCTCCATTCTATGACTGCAAACATCCATTTTGACTTCACACACCTCTAATATATGACTTCAAACACCTCAATTCTGTGATTTCACACACCTCCATTCTATGACTTCACACACTTCCATTCTATGATTTCACATACCTCCATGCTATGACTTCACACACCTCCATTCTGTGACTTCACACACCTCCATTCTGAGTTCACACACCTCCATTCTGTGACTTCACAAACCTCCATTCTATGATTTCACACACCTCCATTCTATGATTTCACACATCCATTTTGACTTCAGACACCTCCAATATATGACTTCAAAAACCTCAATTCTGTCACCTAACACACCTCCATTCCATGACCTCATACCCTCCATTCTGTGACTCCACACACATCCATTCTATGACTTCACACAATTCCATTCTATGACTTCACCCACCTCCATTCTATGACTTCACACCTCCATTCTGACTTCACACACCTCCATTCTGTGATATCACACACCTCCATTCTATGACTTCACACACCTCCATTCTATGACTTCCCACACCTGCATTCTGATTTCACACACCTCCATTCTATGACTTCACTCATCTTCTTTCTGTAACTTCCCACACTTCCAATGTTTGACTTCACGAACCTCCATTCCATGACTTCACACACCTCCATTCTATGAGTTCACACACCTCCATTCTTTACTTCACACACCTCCATTTTGACTTCACACACCTACATTCTGTGACTTCACACACCTCCATTTGTGACTTCACACACCACCATTTTGATTTCACACGCCTCCATTCTGTGACTTCACACACCTCCATTCTTTGAGTTCACACACCTCCGTTTTGACTTCACACACTTCCATTTTGTGACTTCACACACCTCCATTATGTGACTTCACACACCACCATTGTTTGACTTCACACACCTCCATTCTTTGACTTCACACACCTCCATTCCACGACTTCACACACATCCATCCTATTAGTTCACACACTTCCATTCTATGAGTTCACACACCACAATTTTGTCTTCACACACCTCCATTCTATGACTTCACAAACCTCCATTCTGTGACTTCACACACCTCCATTCGGAGTTCACACACCTCCATTCGGTGACTTTACACAGCTCCATTCTGACTTCACACACCTCAATTCTATGACTTCACACACTTCCACTCTATGACTTCACACACCTCCATTCTGTGACTTCACCCACCTCCATTCTGTGACTTCACACACCTCCATTCTCCGACTTCACACCCCTCCAATTTCACTTCACATACCTCTATTCTCTGACTTCACAAACCTCCATTCTGTGACTTCACCCACCTCCATTCTGTGACTTCACACACCTCTATTCTATGACTTCACACACTTCCATTGTGACGTCACACACCTCCATTCTATGAGTTCACACACATCCATTCTGACTTCACACACCTCCATTCTATTACTTCACACACCTCCATTCTGAATTCACACAGCTTAATTCTGTGACTTCACAAAACTCCATTCTATGATTTCACACACCTCCATACTATGACTTCACACAACTCCATCTATGACTTCACACACCTCCATTCTGACTTCACACACCTCTATTCTATGACTTCGCACACCTCAATTCTGACATCACACACCGCCATTCTATGGCTTCACAGACCTCGAATCTATGACTTCACTCAACTGCACTCTATGACTTCAAACTCCTCCATTCGATAACTTCCCACACCTCTTTTCTATGACTTCACCCACCTCCAATCTATGACTACACACCTGCATTCTGACTTCACACACCTCCATTCTGTGACTTCACACACCTCCATTCTATGACTTCACACACCTTCATTTTTCCTTCAGAAACTTCCATTCTATGACCTCACACACCTCCATTCTATGACTTCACAAACCTCCATTCTGTGTCTTCACACACCTCCATTCTGAGTTCACACACCTCCATTCTGTGACTTCACACACCTCCATTCTATGACCTCACACAACCTCATTCTATGATTTCACACACCTCCATTCTATGACTTCACACATCCATTTTGACTTCACACACCTCTAATATATGACTTCAAACACCTCAATTCTGTGACTTCACACACCTCCATTCTATGACTTCACACACTTACATTCTATGACTTCACACACCTCCATTCTGTGTTCACACACCTGAATTCTGGGACTTCACACACCTCCATTCTGACTTCACACACCTCCATTCTATGACTTCACACACCTGCATTCTATGACTTCACACACCTCCATTCTTTGACTTCACACACCTAAATTCTGAGTTGACACACCTCCATTCTGTGACTTCACACACCTCCATTCTGACTTCACACAGCTCCATTCTATGACTTTGCACACCTTCATTCTTTGACGTCACACACCTCCATTCTATGACTTCACACACCTATATTATTACATTACAAACATCCATTCTATAACTTCACACATCTCCATTCTATGACTTTACACACCTCCATTCGGTGACTTCACATACCTCCATTCTATGACTTCACACACCTCCATTCTGTGACTTCACACTCCTCCATTCTATGACTTCACACACTTCCATTCTGTGACTTCACACACTTCCATTCTATGATTCACACACCTCCATTCTGACTTCACACACCTCCATTCTATGACTTCACACACTTCCATTCTGAATTCACACACCTCCATTCTGTGACTTCACAAAACTCCATTCTATGATTTCACACACCTCCATACTATGACTTCACACAACTCCATCTATGACTTCACACACCTCCATTCTGACTTCACACACCTCCATTGTATGGCTTCACAGACCTCGAATCTGTGACTTCTCTCACCTGCACTCTATGACTTCATACTCCTCCATTCCATGACTTCCCACACCTTCTTTCTATGACTTCACCCACCTCCAATCTATGACTACACACCTCCATTCTGACTTCACACACCTCCATTCTGTGACTTCACACACCTCCATTCTATGAGTTCACACACCATCATTTTTACTTGAGAAACATCCATTCTATCACTTCACACACCTCCATTCTATGACTTCACAAATCTCCATTCGGTGACTTCACACATCTCCATTCTGACTTCACACACCTCCATTCTATGACTTCACACATTTCCATTCTATGACTTTACACACCTCCATCCTGTGACTTCACAAACCTCCATTCTGAGTCACACACCTCCATTCTGTGACTTCACACACCTCCATTCTGTGACTTCACACACCTCCATTGTGTGACTTCACACACTTCCATTCTATGACTTCACACACCTCCATTTTATGACTTCACACATCTCCATTCTGTGACTTCACACACCTCCATTCTATGACCTCACACACCCTCACTCTAGGATTTCACACACCTCCATTCTATGACTTCACACATCCATTTTGAATTCACAGACCTCCAATATATGACTTCAAACACCTCAATTCTGTAACTTCACACACCTCCATTCTATGACTTAATATCGTCCATTCTTTGACCTCACACATCTCCACTCTATGACTTCACACACTTCCATTCTATGACTTCACACACTTCCATTCTATGACTTCACACACCTACATTCTGTGACTTTACACACCTCCATTCTGAGTTCACACACCTCCATTCTGTGACTTCACACACCTCCATTCTATGACTTCACACCTCCATTCTGACTTCACACACCTCCATTCTGTGACATCACACACCTCCATTCTATGACTTCATACACTTCCATTCTATGACTTCACACACCTCCATTCTATGACTTCACACACCTCCATTCTATGATTTCCCACACCTGCATTCTGACTTCACACACCTCCATTCTAGGACTTCACACATCTTCTTTCTGTAACTTCCCACACTTCCAATGTTTGACTTCACAAACCTCCATTCCATGACTTCACAAACCTCCATTCTATGACTTCAAACACCTCCATTATTTGACTTCCCACACCTCCGTTTTGACTTCACACACTTCATTTCTGTGACTTCACACACCTCCATTCTGTGACTTCACACACCACGCTTGTTTGTCTTCACACACCTCCATTCTTTGACTTCACACACCTCCATTCCACGACTTCACACACCTCCATTCTATTAGTTCACACACATCCATTCTATGAGTTCACACACCACAATTTTGTCTTCACACACCTCCATTCTATGACTTCGCAAACATCCATTCTGTGACTTCACACACCTCCATTCGGAGTTCACCCACCACCATTCGTTGACTTCACACACCTCCATTCTGAATTCACACACCTTATTTCTATGATTTCACACACTTCCATTCTATGATTTCACACACCTCCATTCTGTGACTTCACACACCTCAATTCTGTGACTTCACACACCTCCATTCTATGACTTCACACACCTCCATTCTATGATTTCACACATCCATTTTGACTTCACACACCTAAAATATATGACTTCATACCCGTGCATTCTGTGACTTCACACACCTCCATTCTATGACTTCACACACCTCCATTCTGTGACTTCACCCACCTCCATTCTGTGACTTCACACACCTCCATTCTCCGACTTCACACCCCTCCAATTTGACTTCACATACCTCCATTCTATGACTTCACAAACCTCCATTCTGTGACTTCACATACCTCCATTCTATGACTTCATACACCTCCATTCTGTGACTTCACACACCTCCATTCTATGACTTCACACACTTCCATTGTGACGTCACACACCTCCATTCTATGAGTTCACACACCTCCATTCTGACTTCACACACCTCCATTATATTAGTTCACACACCTCCATTCTGAATTCACACAGCTGAATTCTGTGACTTCACAAAACTCCATTCTATGATTTCACACACCTCCATACTATGACTTCACACAACTCCATCTATGACCTCACACACCTCCATTCTGACTTCACACACCTCTATTCGATGACTTTGCACACCTCAATTCTGACATCACACACCTCCATTCTATGACTTCCCACACCTCCTTTCTATGACTTCACCCTCCTCCAATCTATGACTACACACCTCCATTCTGACTTCACACACCTCCATTCTGTGACTTCACACACCTCCATTCTATGACTTCACACACCTTAATTTTTCCTTCAGAAACATCCATTCTATGAAATCACACACATCCATTCTATGACTTCACAAACCTCCATTCTGTGAATCACACACCTCTATTCTGAGTTCACACAACTCCATTCGGTGACTTTACACATCTCCATTCTGACTTCACACACCTCCATTCTCTGACTTCACAAACCTCCATTCTGAGTTCAAACACCTCCATTCTGTGACTTCACACACCTCCATTCTGTGACTTCACACACCTCCATTGTGTGACTTCACACACTTCCATTCTATGACTTCACACACCTCCATTTTATAACTTCACACACCTCCATTCTGAGACTTCACACACCTCCATTCTATGACCTCACACACCCTCATTCTACGATTTCACACATCTCCATTCTATGACTTCACACATCCATTTTGACTTCACACACCTCTAATATATGACTTCAAACACCTCAATTCTGTGACTTCACACACCTCCATTCTATGACTTCACACACTTACATTCTATGATTTCACATACCTCCATTCTATGACTTCACACACCTCCATTCTGTGACTTCACACACCTCCATTCTGAGTTCACAGACCTCCATTCTGTGACTGCACAAACCTCCATTCTATGATTTCACACACCTCCATTCTATGACTTCACACACCTCCATTTTATGACGTCACACACCTCCATTTTGACTTCTCACACCTCCATTCTGTGACTTCACATACCTCCATTCTATGACTTGACACACTTCCATTGTGATGTCACACACCTCCATTCTGACTTCACACACCTCCATTCTATGACTTCACAGACTTCGAATATGTGACTTCTCTCACCTCCACTCTATGACTTCACAGTCCTCCATTCTATGACTTCCCACACCTCCTTTCTATGACTTCACCCACCTCCATTTTATGAGTTCACACACCTCCATTCTGTGACTTCACACACCTCTATTCTATGACCTCACACACCCTCATTCTATGATTTCACACACCTCCATTCTATGACTTCACACATCCATTTTTACTTCACACACCTCCAATATATGACTTCAACCACCTCAAATCTGTGACTTCACACACCTTCTTTCTATGCCTTCATACCCTCCATTCTGTGACTCCACACATCTCCATTCTATGACTTCACACACTTCCATTCTATGACTTCACAAACCTCCATTCTGTGACTTTACACAGCTCCATTCTGAGTTCACACACCTCCATTCTGTGACGTCACACACCTCCATTCTGTGACTTCACACACATCCATTCTATGATTTCACACACCTCCATTCTGTGACTTCACCCATCTCCATTCTATGACTTCATACCTCCATTCTGATTTCACACACCTCCATTCTGTGACTTCACACAGCTCCATTATATGACTTCACACATCTCCATTCTATGACTTCACACATCTCCATTCTATGACTTCACACACCTCCATTCTGACTTCACACACCTTCATTCTATGACTTTACACACCTCCATTCTGAGACTTCACATACCTCCATTCTATGACTTCACACACCTCCATTCTGTGACTTCACACACCTCCATTCTATGACTTCATACACTTCCATTCTGTGACTTCACACACCTCCATTCTATGAGTTCACACACCTCGATTCTGACTTCACACACCTCCATTCTATGACTTCACACACCTCCATTCTGAATTCACACAGCTCCATTCTGTGACTTCACAAAACTCCATTCTATGATTTCACACACCTCCATACTATGACTTCACACAACTTCATCTATGACTTCACACACCTCCATTCTGACTTCACACACCTCTATTCTATGACTTCGCACACCTCCATTCTGACATCACACAACTCCATTCTATGACTTCACAGACCTCGAATCTGTGACTTCACTTACCTGCACTCTATGACTTCATACTCCTCCATTCTATGACTTCCCACACCTTCTTTCTATGATTTCACCCACCTCCAATCTACGACTACTCACCTCTATTCTGACTTCACACACCTCCATTCTGTGACGTCACACACCTCCATTCTATGACTTCACACACCTTCATTTTTACTTCAGAAACATCGATTCTCTGACTTCACAAACCTCCATTCTACGACTTCACAAACCTCCATTCGGTGACTTCACACATCTCCATTCTGACTTCACACACCTCCATTCTATGACTTCACACACTTCCTTTCTATGACTTCACACCCCTCCATTCTGTGACTTCTCAAACCTCCATTCTGAGTCACACACCTCCATTCTGTGACTTTACACACCTCCATTGTGTGACTTCACACACTTCCATTCTATGACTTCACACACCTCCATTTTATGACTTCACACATCTCCATTCTGTGACTTCACACACCTCCATTCTATGACCTCACACACCCTCACTCTATAATTTCCCACACCTCCATTCTATGACTTCACACATCCATTTTGAATTCACACCCCTCAAATATATGACTTCAAACACCTCAATTTTGTAACTTCACACACCTCCATTCTACGACTTCATACCGTCCATTCTGTGACTTCACTCACCTGCATTCTATGACTTCACCCACTTCCATTCTATGACTTCACACACCTACATTCTGTGACTTTACACACTTCCATTCTGAGTTCACACACCTCCATTCTGTGATGTCACACACCTCCATTTTGTGACTTCCCACACCTCCATTCTGTGACTTCCCACACCTCCATTCTGTGACTTCACACACCTCTATTCTGACTTCACAAACCTCCATTCTATGACTTCCCACACCTCCTTTCTATGACTTCACCCTCCTCCAATCTGTGACTACACACCTTTATTCTGACTTCACACACCTCCATTCTGTGACTTCACGGACCTCCATTCTATGACTTCAGACACCTCCATTCTTTGATGTCACACACCTACATTCTATGACTTCACACACCTTCATTCTTACTTTACAAACATCCATTCTAAAACTTCACACACCTCAATTCTATGACTTTACACACCTCCATTCTGTCACCTCACATACCTCCATTCTATGACTTCACACACTTCCATTCTCTGACTTCACACACCTCCATTCTATGACTTCACACACTTCCATTGTGACGTCACACACCTCCATTCTATGAGTTCACAAATCTTCATTCTGACTTCACACACCTCCGTTCTATGACTTCACACACCTCCATTCTGAATTCACACAGCTCCATTCTGTGACTTCACAAAACTCCATTCTATGATTTCACACACCTCCATACTATGACTTCACACAACTCCATCTATGACTTCACACACCTCCATTCTGACTTCACACACCTCTATTCTATGACTTCGCACACCTCCATTCTGACATCACACACCTCCATTCTGTGACTTCACACACCTCCATTCAATGACTTCACACACCTGCATTCTTTGACTTCACACACCTCCATTCTATGATTTCACAGACCTCGAATCTGTGACTTCACTCACCTGCACTCTATGACTTCACACTCCTCCATTCTATGACTTCCCACACCTCCTTTCTATGACTTCACCCACCTCCAATCTATGACTACACACCTCCATTCTGACTTCACACACCTCCATTCTGTGACTTTACACACCTCCATTCTATGACTTCACACACCTCCATTCTAGGACTTCACAAACCTCCTTTCTGTGACTACACACACCTCCATTCTGAGTTCACACAACTCCATTCAGTGACTTCACACACCTCCATTCTGACTTCACACACCTCCATTCTATGACTTCACACACTTCCATTCTATGACTTCACACACCTCCATTCTCTGACTTCACACACCTCCATTCTGAGTTCACACACCTGTATTCTGTGACTTCACACACCTCCATTCTGTGACTTCACAGACCTCCATTCTGTGACTTCACACACTTCCCTTCTATGACTTCACACACCTTCGTTCTATGATTTCACACACCTCCATTCTGTGCCTTCACAAACCCCAATTCTATGAGCTCACACACCCTCATTCTATGATTTTACACACGTCCATTCTAGGACTTCACACATCCATTTTGACTTCACACACCTCCAATATATGACTTCAAACACCTCAATTCTGTGACTTCACACACCTCCATTCTATGACTTCAAACCGTCCATTCTGTGACTTCACACACCTCCATTCTATGACTTCACACACTTCCATTCTATGATTTTACACACCTCCATTCTGTGACTTTACACACCTCCATTGTGAGTTCACACACCTACATTCTGGGACATCACACACCTCCAATCTGTGACTTCCCACACCTCAATTCTGTGACTTTACACACCTCCATTCTATGACTTCACACACCTCCATTGTATGCCTTCACACACCTCCATTCTGTGACTTCACACACCTCCATTCTATGACTTCACACACCTCCATTCTACGACTTCCCACACCTCCTTTCTATGACTTCACACACCTTCATTCTTACTTCACAAACATACATTCTATGACTTCACACACATCCATTCTGTGACTACACACACCTCCATTCTATGACTTCACACACCTTCATTCTTACTTCACAAACATACATTCTATGACTTCACACACCTCCATTCTATGACTTCACACACCTCCATTCTTTGACTTCACACACCTCCATTCTTTGACCTCACACACCTAAATTCTGAGTTGACACACCTCCATTCTGTGACTTCACACACCTCCATTCTGACTTCACACAGCTCCATTCTATGACTTCACACACCTCCATTCTTTGACATCACACAACTCCATTCTATGACTTCACACACCTTCATTCTTACTTTACAAACATCCATTCTATAACTTCACACACCTCCATTCCATGACTTTACACACCTCCATTCTGTGACTTCACATACCTCCATTCTATGACTTCACAAACCTCCATTCTGTGACTTCACACACCTCCGTTCTATGACCTCACACACTTCCATTGTTACGTCACACACCTCCATTCTATGAGTTCACACACCTCCATTCTGACTTCACACACCTCCATTCTATGACTTCACACTCCTCCATTCTGACTTGACACACATCCATTCTGTGGCTTCACACACCTCCATTCAATGACTTCACACACCTACTTTCTTTGACTTCACACACCTCCAATCTCACATCACACACCTCCCTTCTATGATTTCACAGACCTCGAATCTGTGAATTCACTCACCTGCACTCTATGACTTCACACTCCTCCATTCTATGACTTTCCACACGTCTTTTTTATGAATTCACCCACTTCCAATCTATGACTACTCACCTCCACTCTGACTTCACACACCTCCATTCTGTGACTTCACACACCTCCATTCTATAACTTCACACACCTCCATTTTATAACTTCACACACCTCCATTCTATGACTTCACACACCTCTATTCTTTGACTTCACACACCTAAATTCTGAGTTGACCCACCTCCATTCCGTGACTTCACACACCTCCATTGTGACTTCACACAGCTCCATTCTATGACTTCACAAACCTAAATTCTTTGACATCACACACCTCCATGCTATGACTTCACACTCCTTCATTCTTACTTTACAAACCTCCATTCTATATCTTCACACACCTCCATACTTTGACTTTACACACCTCCATTCTGTGACTTCACATGCCTCCATTCTATGACTTCACACACTTCCATTGTGACGTCACACACCTCCATTCTATGAGTTCACACACCTCCATTCTGACTTCACACACCTCCATTCTATGACTTCACACACCTCAATTCTGACTTCACACACCTCCATTCTGTGACTTCACACACCTCCATTCTATGACTTCACACATCTCCATTCTATGACTTCACACACCTTCATTCTTACTTCAGAAACATCCATTCTATGACTTCACATACTTCCATTCTATGACTTCACAAACCTCCATTCTGTGACTTCACACACCTCCATTCTGGCTTCACACACATTCATTCTATGACTTCACACACATCCATTCTATGACTTCACACACCTCCATTCTCTGACTTCACACACCTCCATTCTGAGTTCACACACCTCTATTCTGTGATTTCACACACCTCCATTCTGTGTCTTCACACACCTCCATTCTGTGACTACACACACTTCCATTTTATGACTTCACACATCTTCATTCTATGATTTCACACACGTCCACTCTGTGACTTCACAAACCTCCATTCTATGACCTCACACACCCAAATTCTATGATTTTACACACCTCCATTTTATGATTTCACACATCCATTTTGACTTCACACACCTCCAGTATATGACTTCAAACACCTCAATTCTGTGAGTTCACACACCTCCATTCTATGACTTCAAACCGTCCATTCTGTGACTTCACACACCTCCATTCTATGACTTCAAACCGTCCATTCTGTGACTTTACACACCTCCATTCTGAGTTCACACACCTCAATTCTGGGACTTCACAAACCTCCCTTCGGGGACTTCACAATACTCCACTCTATGACTTCACACATCTACATTCTATGACTTCACACACCTCAATTCTGACTCACACAACTCCATTCTGTGACTTCAAAAACTCCATTCTATGATTTCACATATCTCCATACTATGACTTCACACACCTCCATCTATGACTTCAGACACCTCCATTCTGAGTTCACACACCTCCATTCTGTGACTTCACACACCTCCATTCTGACTTCACACACCTCCATTGTATGACTTCACAAACCTCCATTCTGTGACTTCACACACCTCCATTCTATGACTTCACAAACTTCCATTGTGACGTCACACACCTCCATCTATGAGTTCACACACCTCCATTCCATGACTTCACACACCTCCATTCTGACTTCACACACCTCTATTCTATGACTTCGAACACCTACAATCTGTCTTCACACACCTCCATTCTATGACTTCACAGACCTCTAATATTTGACTTCACTCACCTGCACTCTATAACTTCTCACTTCTCCATTCTATGATTTCACACACCTCCATTCTGTGACTTCACACACCTCCAATCTATGACTTCACATCTCCATTCTGACTTCACTCACCTCCATTCTATGACTTCACACACCTCCGTTCTGACTTCACACACCTCCATTCTGTGACTTCACACACCTCCATTCTATGATTTCACACACCTCCATTCTATGACTTCACACAACTCCATTCTGTGACTTCACACACCTCCATTCTATGACTTCACACACCTCCATTGTGACTCCACACACTACCATGCTATGAGTTCACACACCTCCATTCTGACTTCACACACCTCCATTCTATGACTTCACACACCTCCATTCTATGACTTCCCACACCTCCTTTCTATGACTTCACACACCTTCATTCTTACTTCACAAACATACATTCTATGACTTCACACACATCCATTCTGTGACTACACACACCTCTATTCTATGACTTCACACACCTTAATTCTTACTTCACAAACATACATTCTATGACTTCACACACCTCCATTCTATGACTTCACACACCTCCATTCTTTGACTTCACACACCTCCATTCTTTGACCTCACACACCTAAATTCTGAGTTGACACACCTCCATTCTGTGACTTCACACACCTCCATTCTGACTTCACACAGCTCCATTCTATGACTTCACACACCTCCATTCTTTGACATCACACAACTCCATTCTATGACTTCACACACCTTCATTCTTACTTTACAAACATCCATTCTATAACTTCACACACCTCCATTCCATGACTTTACACACCTCCATTCTGTGACTTCACATACCTCCATTCTATGACTTCACAAACCTCCATTCTGTGACTTCACACACCTCCGTTCTATGACCTCACACACTTCCATTGTTACGTCACACACCTCCATTCTATGAGTTCACACACCTCCATTCTGACTTCACACACCTCCATTCTATGACTTCATACTCCTCCATTCTGACTTGACACACATCCATTCTGTGGCTTCACACACCTCCATTCAATGACTTCACACACCTACTTTCTTTGACTTCACACACCTCCAATCTCACATCACACACCTCCCTTCTATGATTTCACAGACCTCGAATCTGTGACTTCACTCACCTGCACTCTATGACTTCACACTCCTCCATTCTATGACTTCCCACACGTCCTTTTTATGAATTCACCCACTTCCAATCTATGACTACTCACCTCCACTCTGACTTCACACACCTCCATTCTGTGACTTCACACACCTCCATTCTATAACTTCACACACCTCCATTTTATAACTTCACACACCTCCATTCTATGACTTCACACACCTCTATTCTTTGACTTCACACACCTAAATTCTGAGTTGACCCACCTCCATTCTGTGACTTCACACACCTCCATTCTGACTTCACACAGCTCCATTCTATGACTTCACAAACCTAAATTCTTTGACATCACACACCTCCATTCTATGACTTCACACTCCTTCATTCTTACTTTACAAACATCCATTCTATATCTTCACACACCTCCATACTTTGACTTTACACACCTCCATTCTGTGACTTCACATGCCTCCATTCTATGACTTCACACACCTAAATTCTGTGACTTCACACACTTCCATTCTATGACTTCACAAACCTCCATTCTGACTTCACACACCTCCATTCTATGACTTCACACACCTCAATTCTGACTTCACACACCTCCATTCTGTGACTTCACACACCTCCATTCTATGACTTCACACACCTCCATTCTATGACTTCACATACCTTCATTCTTACTTCAGAAACATCCATCCTATGACTTCACACACTTCCATTCTATGACTTCACAAACCTCCATTCTGTGACTTCACACACCTCCATTCTGACTTCACACGCATTCATTCTATGACTAAACACACTTCCATTCTATGACTTCACACACCTCCATTCTCTGACTTCACACACCTCCATTCTGAGTTCACACACCTCCATTCTGTGATTTCACACAGCTCCATTCTGTGACTTCACACACCTCCATTCTCTGACTTCACACACTTCCATTTTATGACTTCACACATCTTCATTCTATGATTTCACACACCTCCATTCTGTGACTTCACAAACCTCCATTCTATGACCTCACACACCCTCATTCTATGATTTCACACACCTCCATTTTATGATTTCACACATCCATTTTGACTTCACACACCTCCAATATATGACTTCAAACACCTCAATTCTGTGAGTTCACACACCTCCATTCTATGACTTCAAACCGTCCATTCTGTGACTTCACACACCTCCATTCTATGACTTCAAACCGTCCATTCTGTGACTTTACACACCTCCATTCTGAGTTCACACACCTCAATTCTGGGACTTCACAAACCTCCCTTCGGGGACTTCACAATACTCCACTCTATGACTTCACACATCTACATTCTATGACTTCACACACCTCAATTCTGACTCACACAACTCCATTATGTGACTTCAAAAACTCCATTCTATGATTTCACATATCTCCATACTATGACTTCACACACCTCCATCTATGACTTCACACACCTCCATTCTGAGTTCACACACCTCCATTCTGTGACTTCACACACCTCCATTCTGACTTCACACACCTCCATTGTATGACTTCACAAACCTCCATTCTGTGACTTCACACACCTCCATTCTATGACTTCACAAACTTGCATTGTGACGTCACACACCTCCATTCTGTGAGTTCACACACCTCCATTCCATGACTTCACACACCTCCATTCTGACTTCACACACCTATATTCTATGACTTCGAACACCTACATTCTGACTTCACACACCTCCATTCTATGACTTCACAGACCTCGAATATTTGACTTCACTCACCTGCACTCTATAACTTCTCACTTCTCCATTCTATGATTTCACACACCTCCATTTTGTGACTTCACACACCTCCAATCTATGACTTCACACATCCATTCTGACTTCACTCACCTCCATTCTATGACTTCACACACCTCCGTTCTGACTTCACACACCTCCATTCTGTGACTTCACACACCTCCATTCTATGATTTCACACACCTCCATTCTATGACTTCACACAACTCCATTCTGTGACTTCACACACCTCCATTCTATGACATCACACAACTCCATTCTGTGACTTAACACACCTCCATTCTGTGACTTCACACACTTCCATGCTATGATTTCACACACCTCCATTCTGTGACTTCACACAGCTCCATTCTATTACTTCACACACCTCCATTCTGTGACTTCACACACCTCCATTCTGAGTTCACACATCTCCATTCTCTGACTTCTCACACCTCGATTCTGTGACTTCACACACCTCCAATCTGTGACTTCACACACTTCCATTCTATGACTTCACACACCTCCATTCTATGACTTCACACAACTCCATTCTGTGACTTCACACACCTCCATTCTATGACCTCACACACCCTCATTCTATGATGTCACACACCTGCCTTCTATGACTTCACACATCCATTTTGATTTCACACACCTCCAATATATGACTTCAAACACCTCAATTCTGTGACTTCACACACCTCCATTCTATGACTTCATACCGTCCATTCTGTGACTTCACACACCTCCATTCTATGAATTCACACACTTCCATTCTATGAATTCACACACCTCCATTCTGTGACTTTACACACCTCAATTCTGGGTTCACACACCTCCATTCTGTGACTTCACACTCCTGCAATCTGTGACTTCCCACACCTCCATTCTGTGACTTCACACACCTCCATTCTATGACTTCACACACCTTCATTCTTACTTCACAAACACCCATTCTATGACTTCACACACCTCCATTCTATGACTTCACACACCTCCATTCTGTGACTTCACACACTTCCATTCTATGACTTCACACACCTCCATTCTGTGACTTCACTCACCTCCATTCTATGACTTCACACACCTCCATTGTGACTACACACACCTCCATTCTATGAGTTCAAACACCTGCATTCTGACTTCACACACCTCCATTCTATGACTTCACACACCTCCATTCTGTATTCACACAGCTCAATTCTGTGACTTCACAAAATTCCATTCTGACTTCACACACCACCATTGTATGTATTCACACACCTCCATTCTGTGACTTCACACACTTCCATTGTGAAGTCACACACCTCCATTCTATGACTTCACACATCTCCATTCTATGACTTCACACACCTCCATTCTGACTTCACAAACCTCTATTCTATGAATTCGCACACCTCCATTCTGACATCACACACCTCCAATCTGTGACTTCACAGACCTCGAATCTGTGACTTCACTCACCTCCACTCTATGACTTCACACTCCTCCATTCTATGACTTTGCACACCTCCTTTCTATGACTTTCCCCACCTTCATTCTATGATTTCACACCTCCATTCTGACTTCACACACTTCCATTCAGTGACTTCACACACCTCCATTCAATGACTTCACACACCTCCATTCTATGACTTCACACACCTCCTTTCTGAGTTGACACACCTCCATTCTATGACTTCACACACCTCCTTTCTGAGTTGACACACCTCCATTCTATGACTTCACACACCTAATTTCTATGACTTCACCCACCTCCATTCTATGACTTCACACCTCCATTCTGACTTCACATACCTCCATTCTGTGACTTCACACACCTCCATTCTATGACTTCACAAACTTCCATTGTGACGTCACATGCCTCCATTCTATGATTTCACACACCTCCATTCTATGACTTCACTCACCTCCATTCTATGACTTCACACACCTCCTTTCTGAGTTGACACACCTCCGTTCTATGACTTCACACACCTACAATCTGAATTCACACACCTCCGTTCTATGACTTCACCCACCTCCATTCTATGACTTCACACACCTCCATTCTCCGAGTTCACACCCCTCTAATTTGATTTCTCATACCTCCATTCTATGATTTCACACACCTCCATTCTGACTTGACACACATCCATTCTATGACTTCCACACCTCCATTCTGTGACTTCACACACCACCATTCTATGACTTCCCATACCTCCGTGTGACTTCACACACCTCCATTCTATGAGTTCACACACCTCCATTCTGACTTCACACACCTCCATTCTATGACTTCACACACCTCCATTCTGACTTCACACACCTCCATTCTATGACTTCACACAACTCCATTCTGACTTCACACACCTCCATTCTGTGACTTCACACACCTCCATTCCTTGACTTCACACACCTCCATTCGATGCCTTCACACACCTCCGTTATTTGACTTCACACACCTCCATTCTGTGACTTCACACACCTCCATTTGTGACTCTACACACCACCTTTTTGACTTCACACACCTCCATTCTGTGATTTCACACACCTCCATTCTGTGACTTCACACACCTTTATTGTTTGACTTCACACACCTCCATTCTTTGACTTCACACACCTCCTTTCCATGACTTTACACACCTCCATTCTATGAGTTCACACACCTCCATTCTATGAGTTCACACACCTCCATTTTGACTTCACAAACCTCCATTCTATGACTTCACACACCTTCATTCTTACTTCAGAAATATCCATTATATGACTTCACGCACTTCCCTTCTATGACTTCACAAATCTCCGTTCTGTGATTTCACACACCTTCATTCTGAGTTCACACACCTCCATTCTCTGAGTTCACACACCTCCATTCTGTGAATTAACACACCTCCATTCTATGACTTCACAGACCTCGATTCTGTGACTTCACACACCTTTATTGTTTGACTTCACACACCTCCATTCTGGGAATTCACACACCTCCATTGTGAGTTCACACACCTCCATTCTGTGACTTCACACACCTCCATTCTGTGACTTCACACACCTCCATTATGTGACTACGCACATCCCCATTCTGTGACTTCACACACCTCCATTCTATGACTTCACACACCTTCATTCTACTTCAGAAACATCCATTCTATGACTTCACACACCTCCATTCTATGACTTCACACACCTCCATTCTATGACTTCACACAATTCCATTCTATGACTTCACACACCTCCATTCTTTGACTTCACACACCTCCATTGTTTGTTCACACACCTCCATTCTGTGACTTCAAACACCTCCATTCTATGACTTCACACACCTCCATTCTGTGACTTCACACAACTCCATTCTATGGCTTCCCTCACCACCATTGTGTGACTTCACACACCTCCATTCTGAGTTCACAAACCTCCATTCTGTGACTTAACGCACCTCCATTCTGTGACTTCACACACCTCCGTTCTGTCTTCACACACCTCCATTCTATGACTTCACACACCTCCATTCTGTGACTTCACACACCTCAATTCTGTGATTTCACACACCTCTATTATGACTTCACACACCTCCATTCTATGACTTCACACAACTCCATTCTATGACTTCACACACCTAGATTCTGTGACTTCACACACCTCCGTTCTGAGTTCACACACCTCAATTCTGTGACTTCACACACCTCCATTCTGAATTCACCAAGCTCCATTTAATGACTTCACACACCTCCATTCTGTGATTTCGCACACCTCCAATCTGACTTCACACAGCTCCACTCTATGCCTTCCCACACCTCCATTCTATGATTTCACACACCTCCATTCTATGACTTCACACACCTCCATTCTGTGATTTCACACACCTCCATTCTGAGTTCAAACACCTCCGTTCTGTCACTTAACACACCTCCATTCTGTGACTTCACACACCACCATTCTGAGTTCACACACCTCCATTCTGTGACTTCACACACCTCCATTCTGACTTCAAACAGCTCCATTCTATGACTTCACACACCTCCATTCTGTGCCTTCACACACCTCCATTCTATGACTTAACACACCTTCATTCTTACTTCACAAACATCCATTCTATGCCTTCACACACCTCCATTCTATGACTTCACACACCTCCATTCTATGACTTCACAAACCTCCATTCTGTGACTTCACACACCTCAATTCTGTGACTTCACACACCTCCATTATGAATTCACACACATCCATTCTATGACTTCACACACCTCCATTCTATGACTTCACACACCTTCATTCTGTGACTTCACACACCTCCATTCTGAGTTCACACACATCCATTCTATGACTTCACACACCTCCATTCTATGACTTCACACACCTTCATTCTGTGACTTCACACACCTCCATTCTGAGTTCACACACCTCCATTCTGTGACTTCACACAACTCCAATCTGACTTCACACAGCTCCATTCTATGACTTCACACACCTCCATTCTGTGACTTCACACACCTCCATTCTATGACTTCACACACCTCCATTGTGACTTCGCACAGCTCCATTCTATGAGTTCACACACCTCCATTCTGACTTCACACACCTCCATTCTATGACTTCACACACCTCCATTCTGACTTCACACACCTCCATTCTATGACTTCACACAATTCCATTCTGACTTCAGACACCTCCATTCTATGAGTTCACACACGTGCATTGTGACTTCACACACCTCCATTCTATGACTTCACACACCTCCATTCTGACTTCACACACCTCCATTCTGACTTCACAAACATCAATTCTGTGACTTCACACACCTCCACTCTTTGACTTCACACACCTCCATTGTGAGTTCACACACCTCCATTCTATGACTTCACACACCTCCATTCTGACTTCACACACCTCCATTCTATGACTTCACACACCTCCATTCTGACTTCACACAGCTCCATTCTATGACTTCACACACCTCCATTCTGTGCCTTCACACATCTCCATTTTATGACTTAACACACCTTCTTTCTTACGTCACAAACATTCATTCTATGACTTCACACACCTCCATTCTGACTTCACACACCTCCATTCTATGACTTCCACACCTCCATTCTGTGACTTCACACACCACCATTCTATGACTTCACATACCTCCATTGTGATTTCACACACCTCCATTCTATGAGTTCACACACCTCCATTCTGACTTCACACACCTCCATTCTATGACTTCACACACCTCCATTCTGACTTCACACACCTCCATTCTATGACTTCACACAACTCCATTCTGACTTCACACACCTCCATTCTGTGACTTCACACACCTCCATTACATGACTTCACACACCTCCATTCGATGCCTTCACACACCTCCATTCTTTGACTTCACACACCTCCATTCTATGAGTTCACACACCTCCATTTGTGACTCTACACACCACCTTTTTGACTTTACACACCTCCATTCTGTGATTTCACACACCTCCATTCTGTGACTGCACACACCTTTATTGTTTGACTTCCCACACCTCCATTCTTTGACTTCACACACCTCCTTTCCATGACTTCACACACCTCCATTCTATGAGTTCACAGACCTCCATTCTATGAGTTCACACACCTCCATTTTGACTTCACAAACCTCCATTCTATGACTTCACACACCTTCATTCTTACTTCAGAAATATCCATTATACGACTTCACGCACTTCCATTCTATGACTTCACAAATCTCCGTTCTGTGATTTCACACACCTCCATTCTGAGTTCACACACCTCCATTCTCTGAGTTCACACACCTCCATTCTGTGACTTAACACACCTCCATTCTATGACTTCACAGACTTCGATTCTGTGACTTCACACACCTTTATTGTTTGACTTCACACACCCCCATTCTGGGACTTCACACACCTCCATTGTGAGTTCACACACCTCCAATCTGTGACTTCACACACCTCCAATCTGTGACTTCACAAACCTCCATTCTGTGACTTCCCACACCTCCATTCTGTGACTTTACACACCTCCATTCTGTGACTTCACACAGCTCAATTTTGACTTCACACACTTGCATTCTTTGACTTCACACACCTCCATTCTGTGACTTCACACACCACCATTGTTTGACTTCACACACCTCCCTTTTTGGACTTCACACACCTCCATTCCATGACTTCACGCATCTCCATTTTATGAGTTCGCACACCTCCATTTTGACTTCACACACCTACATTCTATGACTTCACACACCTTCATTCTATTTCAGAAACATCCATTCTATGAATTCACACACCTCCATTCTATGACTTTACAAACCTCCATTCGGTGACTTCACACACCTCCATTCTGAGTTCACACACCTCAATTCTGTAATGTCACACACCTCAATTCTGGCTTCACACACCTCCATTCTATGACTTCACACAATTCCTTTCTATGACTTCATACACCTCCATTCTTTGACTTCACACACCTCCATTGTGATTTCACACACCTCCATTCTATGACTTCACACACCTCCATTATGACTTCACATAGCTCCATTCTATGACTTCACACACCTCCATTCTGTGCATTCACACACCTCCATTCTATGACTTAACACACCTTCATTCCTACTTCACAAACATCCATTCTATGATCACACATCTCCATTCTATGACTTCACACAACTCCATCTGACTTCCCACACCTCCATTCTGTGACTTCACACACCTCCATTCTATGACTTCACACACCTTCATTCTTACTTCACAAACACCCATTCTATGACTTCACACACCTCCATTCTATGACTTCACACACCTCCATTCTGTGACTTCACACACTTCCATTCTATGACTTCACACACCTCCATTCTGTGACTTCACTCACCTCCATTCTATGACTTCACACACCTCCATTGTGACTACACACACCTCCATTCTATGAGTTCAAACACCTGCATTCTGACTTCACACACCTCCATTCTATGACTTCACACACCTCCATTCTGTATTCACACAGCTCAATTCTGTGACTTCACAAAATTCCATTCTGACTTCACACACCACCATTGTATGTATTCACACACCTCCATTCTGTGACTTCACACACTTCCATTGTGAAGTCACACACCTCCATTCTATGACTTCACACATCTCCATTCTATGACTTCACACACCTCCATTCTGACTTCACAAACCTCTATTCTATGAATTCGCACACCTCCATTCTGACATCACACACCTCCAATCTGTGACTTCACAGACCTCGAATCTGTGACTTCACTCACCTCCACTCTATGACTTCACACTCCTCCATTCTATGACTTTGCACACCTCCTTTCTATGACTTTCCCCACCTTCATTCTATGATTTCACACCTCCATTCTGACTTCACACACTTCCATTCAGTGACTTCACACACCTCCATTCAATGACTTCACACACCTCCATTCTATGACTTCACACACCTCCTTTCTGAGTTGACACACCTCCATTCTATGACTTCACACACCTCCTTTCTGAGTTGACACACCTCCATTCTATGACTTCACACACCTAATTTCTATGACTTCACCCACCTCCATTCTATGACTTCACACCTCCATTCTGACTTCACATACCTCCATTCTGTGACTTCACACACCTCCATTCTATGACTTCACAAACTTCCATTGTGACGTCACATGCCTCCATTCTATGATTTCACACACCTCCATTCTATGACTTCACTCACCTCCATTCTATGACTTCACACACCTCCTTTCTGAGTTGACACACCTCCGTTCTATGACTTCACACACCTACAATCTGAATTCACACACCTCCGTTCTATGACTTCACCCACCTCCATTCTATGACTTCACACACCTCCATTCTCCGAGTTCACACCCCTCTAATTTGATTTCTCATACCTCCATTCTATGATTTCACACACCTCCATTCTGACTTGACACACATCCATTCTATGACTTCCACACCTCCATTCTGTGACTTCACACACCACCATTCTATGACTTCCCATACCTCCGTGTGACTTCACACACCTCCATTCTATGAGTTCACACACCTCCATTCTGACTTCACACACCTCCATTCTATGACTTCACACACCTCCATTCTGACTTCACACACCTCCATTCTATGACTTCACACAACTCCATTCTGACTTCACACACCTCCATTCTGTGACTTCACACACCTCCATTCCTTGACTTCACACACCTCCATTCGATGCCTTCACACACCTCCGTTATTTGACTTCACACACCTCCATTCTGTGACTTCACACACCTCCATTTGTGACTCTACACACCACCTTTTTGACTTCACACACCTCCATTCTGTGATTTCACACACCTCCATTCTGTGACTTCACACACCTTTATTGTTTGACTTCACACACCTCCATTCTTTGACTTCACACACCTCCTTTCCATGACTTTACACACCTCCATTCTATGAGTTCACACACCTCCATTCTATGAGTTCACACACCTCCATTTTGACTTCACAAACCTCCATTCTATGACTTCACACACCTTCATTCTTACTTCAGAAATATCCATTATATGACTTCACGCACTTCCCTTCTATGACTTCACAAATCTCCGTTCTGTGATTTCACACACCTTCATTCTGAGTTCACACACCTCCATTCTCTGAGTTCACACACCTCCATTCTGTGAATTAACACACCTCCATTCTATGACTTCACAGACCTCGATTCTGTGACTTCACACACCTTTATTGTTTGACTTCACACACCTCCATTCTGGGAATTCACACACCTCCATTGTGAGTTCACACACCTCCATTCTGTGACTTCACACACCTCCATTCTGTGACTTCACACACCTCCATTATGTGACTACGCACATCCCCATTCTGTGACTTCACACACCTCCATTCTATGACTTCACACACCTTCATTCTACTTCAGAAACATCCATTCTATGACTTCACACACCTCCATTCTATGACTTCACACACCTCCATTCTATGACTTCACACAATTCCATTCTATGACTTCACACACCTCCATTCTTTGACTTCACACACCTCCATTGTTTGTTCACACACCTCCATTCTGTGACTTCAAACACCTCCATTCTATGACTTCACACACCTCCATTCTGTGACTTCACACAACTCCATTCTATGGCTTCCCTCACCACCATTGTGTGACTTCACACACCTCCATTCTGAGTTCACAAACCTCCATTCTGTGACTTAACTCACCTCCATTCTGTGACTTCACACACCTCCGTTCTGACTTCACACACCTCCATTCTATGACTTCACACACCTCCATTCTGTGACTTCACACACCTCAATTCTGTGATTTCACACACCTCTATTATGACTTCACACACCTCCATTCTATGACTTCACACAACTCCATTCTATGACTTCACACACCTAGATTCTGTGACTTCACACACCTCCGTTCTGAGTTCACACACCTCAATTCTGTGACTTCACACACCTCCATTCTGAATTCACCAAGCTCCATTTAATGACTTCACACACCTCCATTCTGTGATTTCGCACACCTCCAATCTGACTTCACACAGCTCCACTCTATGCCTTCCCACACCTCCATTCTATGATTTCACACACCTCCATTCTATGACTTCACACACCTCCATTCTGTGATTTCACACACCTCCATTCTGAGTTCAAACACCTCCGTTCTGTCACTTAACACACCTCCATTCTGTGACTTCACACACCACCATTCTGAGTTCACACACCTCCATTCTGTGACTTCACACACCTCCATTCTGACTTCAAACAGCTCCATTCTATGACTTCACACACCTCCATTCTGTGCCTTCACACACCTCCATTCTATGACTTAACACACCTTCATTCTTACTTCACAAACATCCATTCTATGCCTTCACACACCTCCATTCTATGACTTCACACACCTCCATTCTATGACTTCACAAACCTCCATTCTGTGACTTCACACACCTCAATTCTGTGACTTCACACACCTCCATTATGAATTCACACACATCCATTCTATGACTTCACACACCTCCATTCTATGACTTCACACACCTTCATTCTGTGACTTCACACACCTCCATTCTGAGTTCACACACATCCATTCTATGACTTCACACACCTCCATTCTATGACTTCACACACCTTCATTCTGTGACTTCACACACCTCCATTCTGAGTTCACACACCTCCATTCTGTGACTTCACACAACTCCAATCTGACTTCACACAGCTCCATTCTATGACTTCACACACCTCCATTCTGTGACTTCACACACCTCCATTCTATGACTTCACACACCTCCATTGTGACTTCGCACAGCTCCATTCTATGAGTTCACACACCTCCATTCTGACTTCACACACCTCCATTCTATGACTTCACACACCTCCATTCTGACTTCACACACCTCCATTCTATGACTTCACACAATTCCATTCTGACTTCAGACACCTCCATTCTATGAGTTCACACACGTGCATTGTGACTTCACACACCTCCATTCTATGACTTCACACACCTCCATTCTGACTTCACACACCTCCATTCTGACTTCACAAACATCAATTCTGTGACTTCACACACCTCCACTCTTTGACTTCACACACCTCCATTGTGAGTTCACACACCTCCATTCTATGACTTCACACACCTCCATTCTGACTTCACACACCTCCATTCTATGACTTCACACACCTCCATTCTGACTTCACACAGCTCCATTCTATGACTTCACACACCTCCATTCTGTGCCTTCACACATCTCCATTTTATGACTTAACACACCTTCTTTCTTACGTCACAAACATTCATTCTATGACTTCACACACCTCCATTCTGACTTCACACACCTCCATTCTATGACTTCCACACCTCCATTCTGTGACTTCACACACCACCATTCTATGACTTCACATACCTCCATTGTGATTTCACACACCTCCATTCTATGAGTTCACACACCTCCATTCTGACTTCACACACCTCCATTCTATGACTTCACACACCTCCATTCTGACTTCACACACCTCCATTCTATGACTTCACACAACTCCATTCTGACTTCACACACCTCCATTCTGTGACTTCACACACCTCCATTACATGACTTCACACACCTCCATTCGATGCCTTCACACACCTCCATTCTTTGACTTCACACACCTCCATTCTATGAGTTCACACACCTCCATTTGTGACTCTACACACCACCTTTTTGACTTTACACACCTCCATTCTGTGATTTCACACACCTCCATTCTGTGACTGCACACACCTTTATTGTTTGACTTCACACACCTCCATTCTTTGACTTCACACACCTCCTTTCCATGACTTCACACACCTCCATTCTATGAGTTCACAGACCTCCATTCTATGAGTTCACACACCTCCATTTTGACTTCACAAACCTCCATTCTATGACTTCACACACCTTCATTCTTACTTCAGAAATATCCATTATACGACTTCACGCACTTCCATTCTATGACTTCACAAATCTCCGTTCTGTGATTTCACACACCTCCATTCTGAGTTCACACACCTCCATTCTCTGAGTTCACACACCTCCATTCTGTGACTTAACACACCTCCATTCTATGACTTCACAGACTTCGATTCTGTGACTTCACACACCTTTATTGTTTGACTTCACACACCCCCATTCTGGGACTTCACACACCTCCATTGTGAGTTCACACACCTCCAATCTGTGACTTCACACACCTCCAATCTGTGACTTCACAAACCTCCATTCTGTGACTTCCCACACCTCCATTCTGTGACTTTACACACCTCCATTCTGTGACTTCACACAGCTCAATTTTGACTTCACACACTTGCATTCTTTGACTTCACACACCTCCATTCTGTGACTTCACACACCACCATTGTTTGACTTCACACACCTCCCTTTTTGGACTTCACACACCTCCATTCCATGACTTCACGCATCTCCATTTTATGAGTTCGCACACCTCCATTTTGACTTCACACACCTACATTCTATGACTTCACACACCTTCATTCTATTTCAGAAACATCCATTCTATGAATTCACACACCTCCATTCTATGACTTTACAAACCTCCATTCGGTGACTTCACACACCTCCATTCTGAGTTCACACACCTCAATTCTGTAATGTCACACACCTCAATTCTGGCTTCACACACCTCCATTCTATGACTTCACACAATTCCTTTCTATGACTTCATACACCTCCATTCTTTGACTTCACACACCTCCATTGTGATTTCACACACCTCCATTCTATGACTTCACACACCTCATTATGACTTCACATAGCTCCATTCTATGACTTCACACACCTCCATTCTGTGCATTCACACACTCCATTCTATGACTTAACACACCTTCATTCCTACTTCACAAACATCCATTCTATGATCACACATCTCCATTCTATGACTTCACACAACTCCATCTGACTTCACACACCTCCATTCCATGACTTCACACACCTCCATTCGATTACTTCACACACCTCCATTTTTTGACCTTCATGCACCTCCATTCTATGAGTTCACACACCTCCGTTCTGTGACTTCACACACCTTTATTGTTTGACTTCACACACCTCCATTCTTTGACTTCACACACCTCAATTCCATGGCTTCACACACCTACATTCTATGAGTTCACACACCTCCATTCTATGAGTTCACACACCTCCATTTTGACTTCACACACCTCCATTCTTTGACTTCATACACCTTCATTCTCAATTCAGAAACATCCATTCTATGACTTCACGCACCTACATTCTATGCCTTCACAAACCTCCGTTCTGTGACCACACACCTCCATTCTTAGTTCCCACACCTCCATTCTGTGACTTCACCCACCTCCATCCTGACTTCACACACCTCCATTCTGGACTTCACAAACCTCAATTCTTTGACTTCACACACCTCCCTTCCAAGATTTCACACACTTCCATTCTATGAATTCACACACCTCCATTCTATGACTTCACACACGTCATTTCTGAGTTGACACACCTCCATTCTGTGATTTCACACACCTCCAATTTCACTTCACACACCCCATTCTATGACTTCACACAGCCTCATTGTGACTTCACACACTCCATTCTATGAGTTCACACACCTCCATTCTGACTTCACACACCTCCATTCTATGACTTCACACAGCTGCATTGCGACTTCAGACACCTCCATTTGTGACTTCACACACCACAATTTTGACTTCAAACACCTTCATTCTGTGACTTCACACACCTCCATTCTGTGACTTCACAAACCTCCATTTTGACTTCACACTTCCATTCTTTGACTTAACACACCTCCATTCTGTGACTTCACACACCACCATTGTTTGACTTCACACACCTATATTCTTGGACTTCACAAACCTCCATTCCTTGACTTCACACATCTCCATTTTATGAGTTCACATACCCCCATTTTGACTTCACACACCTCCATTCTATGACTTCACACACCTCCATTCTATGACTTCACACAATTCCATTCTATGACTTCACACACCTCCATTCCTTGACTTCACACACCTTCATTTTGTATTCACACACCTCCATTCTGTGACTTCAAACACCTCCATTCTGTGACTTCACACACCTCCATTCTGTGACTTCACACACCTCCATTCTATGATTTCTCACACCTCCATTCTATTAATTCACACACCTCCATTCTATGACTTCACACACCTCCATTCTGTGACTTCACACACCTCAATTCTGTGATTTCACACACCTCTATTATGACTTCACACACCTCCATTCTATGACTTCACACACCTCCATTCTATGGCTTCACACACCTAGATTCTGTGACTTCACACACCTCCGTTCTGAGTTCACACACCTCAATTCTGTCACTTCACACACCTCCATTCAGACTTCACCAAGCTCCATTCAATGACTTCACACACCTCCATTGTGTGACTTCGCACACCTCCAATCTGACTTCACACAGCTCCACTCTATGCCTTCCCACACCTCCATTCTATGATTTCACACACCTCCATTCTATGACTTCACACACCTCCATTCTGTGATTTCACACACCTGCATTCTGAGTTCAAACACCTCCGTTCTGTGACTTAACACACCTCCATTCTGTGACTTCACACACCGCCATTCTGAGTTCACACACCTCCATTCTGTGACTTCACACACCTCTATTCTGACTTCAAACAGCTCCATTCTATGACTTCACACACCTCCATTCTGTGCCTTCACACACCTCCATTCTATGACTTAACACACCTTCATTCTTACTTCACAAACATCCATTCTATGACTTCACACACCTCCATTCTATGACTTCACACACCTCCATTCTATGACTTCACAAACCTCCATTCTGTGACTTCACACACCTCAATTCTGTGACTTCACACACCTCCATTATGAATTCACACACATCCATTCTATGACTTCACACACCTCCATTCTATGACTTCACACACCTTCATTCTGTGACTTCACACACCTCCATTCTGAGTTCACACACCTCCATTCTATGACTTCACACACCTCCATTCTATGACTTCACAAACCTCCATTCTGACTTCACACACCTCCATTCTGTGACTTCACACACCTCCATTACATGACTTCACACACCTCCATTCGATGCCTTCACACACCTCCATTCTTTGACTTCACACACCTCCATTCTATGAGTTCACACACCTCCATTTGTGACTCTACACACACCACCTTTTTGACTTTACACACCTCCATTCTGTGATTTCACACACCTCCATTCTGTGACTGCACACACCTTTATTGTTTGACTTCCCACACCTCCATTCTTGGACTTCACACACCTCCTTTCCATGACTTCACACACCTCCATTCTATGAGTTCACAGACCTCCATTCTATGAGTTCACACACCTCCATTTTGACTTCACAAACCTCCATTCTATGACTTCACACACCTTCATTCTTACTTCAGAAATATCCATTATACGACTTCACGCACTTCCATTCTATGACTTCACAAATCTCCGTTCTGTGATTTCACACACCCTCCATTCTGAGTTCACACACCTCCATTCTCTGAGTTCACACACCTCCATTCTGTGACTTAACACACCTCCATTCTATGACTTCACAGACTTCGATTCTGTGACTTCACACACCTTTATTGTTTGACTTCACACACCCCCATTCTGGGACTTCACACACCTCCATTGTGAGTTCACACACCTCCATTCTGTGACTTCACACACCTCCAATCTGTGACTTCACAAACCTCCATTCTGTGACTTCCCACACCTCCATTCTGTGACTTTACACACCTCCATTCTGTGACTTCACACAGCTCAATTTTGACTTCACACACTTGCATTCTTTGACTTCACACACCTCCATTCTGTGACTTCACACACCACCATTGTTTGACTTCACACACCTCCCTTTTTGGACTTCACACACCTCCATTCCATGACTTCACGCATCTCCATTTTATGAGTTCGCACACCTCCATTTTGACTTCACACACCTACATTCTATGACTTCACACACCTTCATTCTATTTCAGAAACATCCATTCTATGAATTCACACACCTCCATTCTATGACTTTACAAACCTCCATTCGGTGACTTCACACACCTCCATTCTGAGTTCACACACCTCAATTCTGTAATGTCACACACCTCAATTCTGGCTTCACACACCTCCATTCTATGACTTCACACAATTCCTTTCTATGACTTCATACACCTCCATTCTTTGACTTCACACACCTCCATTGTGATTTTCACACACCTCCATTCTATGACTTCACACACCTCCATTATGACTTCACATAGCTCCATTCTATGACTTCACACACCTCCATTCTGTGCATTCACACACCTCCATTCTATGACTTAACACACCTTCATTCCTACTTCACAAACATCCATTCTATGATCACACATCTCCATTCTATGACTTCACACAACTCCATCTGACTTCACACACCTCCATTCCATGACTTCACACACCTCCATTCGATTACTTCACACACCTCCATTTTTTGACTTCATGCACCTCCATTCTATGAGTTCACACACCTCCGTTCTGTGACTTCACACACCTTTATTGTTTGACTTCACACACACCTCCATTCTTTGACTTCACACACCTCAATTCCATGGCTTCACACACCTACATTCTTTGAGTTCACACACCTCCATTCTATGAGTTCACACACCTCCATTTTGACTTCACACACCTCCATTCTTTGACTTCATACACCTTCATTCTCAATTCAGAAACATCCATTCTATGACTTCACGCACCTACATTCTATGCCTTCACAAACCTCCGTTCTGTGACCACACACCTCCATTCTTAGTTCCCACACCTCCATTCTGTGACTTCACCCACCTCCATCCTGACTTCACACACCTCCATTCTGACTTCACAAACCTCAATTCTTTGACTTCACACACCTCCCTTCCAAGATTTCACACACTTCCATTCTATGAATTCACACACCTCCATTCTATGACTTCACACACGTCATTTCTGAGTTGACACACCTCCATTCTGTGATTTCACACACCTCCAATTTCACTTCACACACCCCATTCTATGACTTCACACAGCCTCATTGTGACTTCACACACTCCATTCTATGAGTTCACACACCTCCATTCTGACTTCACACACCTCCATTCTATGACTTCACACAGCTGCATTGCGACTTCAGACACCTCCATTTGTGACTTCACACACCACAATTTTGACTTCAAACACCTTCATTCTGTGACTTCACACACCTCCATTCTGTGACTTCACAAACCTCCATTTTGACTTCACACTTCCATTCTTTGACTTAACACACCTCCATTCTGTGACTTCACACACCACCATTGTTTGACTTCACACACCTATATTCTTGGACTTCACAAACCTCCATTCCTTGACTTCACACATCTCCATTTTATGAGTTCACATACCCCCATTTTGACTTCACACACCTCCATTCTATGACTTCACACACCTCCATTCTATGACTTCACACACCTCCATTCTATGATTTCTCACACCTCCATTCTATTAATTCACACACCTCCATTCTATGACTTCACACACCTCCATTCTGTGACTTCACACACCTCAATTCTGTGATTTCACACACCTCTATTATGACTTCACACACCTCCATTCTATGACTTCACACACCTCCATTCTATGGCTTCACACACCTAGATTCTGTGACTTCACACACCTCCGTTCTGAGTTCACACACCTCAATTCTGTCACTTCACACACCTCCATTCAGACTTCACCAAGCTCCATTCAATGACTTCACACACCTCCATTGTGTGACTTCGCACACCTCCAATCTGACTTCACACAGCTCCACTCTATGCCTTCCCACACCTCCATTCTATGATTTCACACACCTCCATTCTATGACTTCACACACCTCCATTCTGTGATTTCACACACCTGCATTCTGAGTTCAAACACCTCCGTTCTGTGACTTAACACACCTCCATTCTGTGACTTCACACACCGCCATTCTGAGTTCACACACCTCCATTCTGTGACTTCACACACCTCTATTCTGACTTCAAACAGCTCCATTCTATGACTTCACACACCTCCATTCTGTGCCTTCACACACCTCCATTCTATGACTTAACACACCTTCATTCTTACTTCACAAACATCCATTCTATGACTTCACACACCTCCATTCTATGACTTCACACACCTCCATTCTATGACTTCACAAACCTCCATTCTGTGACTTCACACACCTCAATTCTGTGACTTCACACACCTCCATTATGAATTCACACACATCCATTCTATGACTTCACACACCTCCATTCTATGACTTCACACACCTTCATTCTGTGACTTCACACACCTCCATTCTGAGTTCACACACCTCCATTCTGTGACTTCACACAACTCCAATCTGACTTCACACAGCTCCATTCTATGACTTCACACACCTCCATTCTGTGACTTCACACACCTCCATTCTATGACTTCACACACCTCCATTGTGACTTCACACAGCTCCATTCTATGAGTTCACACACCTCCATTCTGACTTCACACACCTCCATTCTATGACTTCACACACCTCCATTCTGACTTCACACACCTCCATTCTATGACTTCACAAAATTCCATTCTGACTTCAGACACCTCCATTCTATGAGTTCACACACGTGCATTGTGAATTCACACACCTCCATTCTATGACTTCACACACCTCCATTCTGACTTCACACACCTCCATTCTGACTTCACAAACATCAATTCTGTGACTTCACACACCTCCACTCTTTGACTTCACACACCTCCATTGTGAGTTCACACACATCCATTCTGAATTCACAAACATCAATTCTGTGACTTCACACACCTCCATTCTATGACTTCACACACCTCCATTCTATGACTTCACAAACCTCCATTCTGACTTCACACACCTGCATTCTGACTTCACAAACATCAATTCTGTGACTTCACACACCTCCATTCTATGACTTCACACACCTCCATTCTATGACTTCACACACCTCCATCCTGTGATTTCACACACTTCCATTCTTTGACTTCACACACCTCCATTTTTTGAC